>CAKZFB020000059.1:0-58306 GCA_936432065.2 Rutpela maculata
GAGGTTTGAGCAATTTAGCATGGGTTTGAAGAAATTAGGATGGGTTTGATGAAACCGAACGAAAATTTATGTGAGGTTTGAAAATTTATGTGAGGTTTGACATATTTAGCATGGGTTTGACGAAATTAGGATGGGTTTGATGAAACCGAACGAAAATTTATGTGGTTTGAAAATTTACCTGAGGTTTGAGCAATTTAGCATGGGTTTGAAGAAATTAGGATGGGTTTGATGAAATTAGGATGGGTTTGATGAATCCGAACGAAAATTTATGAGGTTTGAAAATTTATGTGAGGTTTGAGCAATTTAGCATGGGTTTGAAGAAATTAGGATGGGTTTGATGAATCCGAACGAAAATTTATGAGGTTTGAAAATTTATCTGAGGTTTGAGCAAATTAGCATGGGTTTGAAGAAATTAGGATGGGTTTGATGAAACCGAACGAAAATTTATGTGGTTTGAAAATTTATGTGAGGTTTGAGCAATTTAGCATGGGTTTGAAGAAATTAGGATGGGTTTGATGAAACCGAACGAAAATTTATGTGGTTTGAAAATTTACCTGAGGTTTGAGCAATTTAGCATGGGTTTGAAGAAATTAGGATGGGTTTGATGAAATTAGGATGGGTTTGATGAATCCGAACGAAAATTTATGAGGTTTGAAAATTTATCTGAGGTTTGAGTAAATTAGCATGGGTTTGAAGAAATTAGGATGGGTTTGATGAAACCGAACGAAAATTTATGTGGTTTGAAAATTTACCTGAGGTTTGAGCAATTTAGCATGGGTTTGAAGAAATTAGGATGGGTTTGATGAAATTAGGATGGGTTTGATGAAACCGAACGAAAATTTATGTGGTTTGAAAATTTATGTGAGGTTTGAGCAATTTAGCATGGGTTTGAAGAAATTAGGATGGGTTTGATGAAACCGAACGAAAATTTATGTGAGGTTTGAAAATTTATGTGAGGTTTGACATATTTAGCATGGGTTTGACGAAATTAGGATGGGTTTGATGAAACCGAACGAAAATTTATGTGAGGTTTGAAAATTTATGTGAGGTTTGACATATTTAGCATGGATTTGACGAAATTAGGATGGGTTTGATGAAACCGAACGAAAATTTATGTGGTTTGAAAATTTACCTGAGGTTTGAGCAATTTAGCATGGGTTTGAAGAAATTAGGATGGGTTTGATGAAATTAGGATGGGTTTGATGAAACCGAACGAAAATTTATGTGGTTTGAAAATTTATGTGAGGTTTGAGCAATTTAGCATGGGTTTGAAGAAATTAGGATGGGTTTGATGAAACCGAACGAAAATTTATGTGAGGTTTGAAAATTTATGTGAGGTTTGACATATTTAGCATGGGTTTGACGAAATTAGGATGGGTTTGATGAAACCGAACGAAAATTTATGTGGTTTGAAAATTTACCTGAGGTTTGAGCAATTTAGCATGGGTTTGAAGAAATTAGGATGGGTTTGATGAAATTAGGATGGGTTTGATGAATCCGAACGAAAATTTATGAGGTTTGAAAATTTATGTGAGGTTTGAGCAATTTAGCATGGGTTTGAAGAAATTAGGATGGGTTTGATGAATCCGAACGAAAATTTATGAGGTTTGAAAATTTATCTGAGGTTTGAGCAAATTAGCATGGGTTTGAAGAAATTAGGATGGGTTTGATGAAACCGAACGAAAATTTATGTGGTTTGAAAATTTATGTGAGGTTTGAGCAATTTAGCATGGGTTTGAAGAAATTAGGATGGGTTTGATGAAACCGAACGAAAATTTATGTGGTTTGAAAATTTACCTGAGGTTTGAGCAATTTAGCATGGGTTTGAAGAAATTAGGATGGGTTTGATGAAATTAGGATGGGTTTGATGAATCCGAACGAAAATTTATGAGGTTTGAAAATTTATCTGAGGTTTGAGCAAATTAGCATGGGTTTGAAGAAATTAGGATGGGTTTGATGAAACCGAACGAAAATTTATGTGGTTTGAAAATTTACCTGAGGTTTGAGCAATTTAGCATGGGTTTGAAGAAATTAGGATGGGTTTGATGAAATTAGGATGGGTTTGATGAAACCGAACGAAAATTTATGTGGTTTGAAAATTTATGTGAGGTTTGAGCAATTTAGCATGGGTTTGAAGAAATTAGGATGGGTTTGATGAAACCGAACGAAAATTTATGTGAGGTTTGAAAATTTATGTGAGGTTTGACATATTTAGCATGGGTTTGACGAAATTAGGATGGGTTTGATGAAACCGAACGAAAATTTATGTGAGGTTTGAAAATTTATGTGAGGTTTGACATATTTAGCATGGGTTTGACGAAATTAGGATGGGTTTGATGAAACCGAACGAAAATTTATGTGGTTTGAAAATTTACCTGAGGTTTGAGCAATTTAGCATGGGTTTGAAGAAATTAGGATGGGTTTGATGAAATTAGGATGGGTTTGATGAAACCGAACGAAAATTTATGTGGTTTGAAAATTTATGTGAGGTTTGAGCAATTTAGCATGGGTTTGAAGAAATTAGGATGGGTTTGATGAAACCGAACGAAAATTTATGTGGTTTGAAAATTTACCTGAGGTTTGAGCAATTTAGCATGGGTTTGAAGAAATTAGGATGGGTTTGATGAAATTAGGATGGGTTTGATGAAACCGAACGAAAATTTATGTGGTTTGAAAATTTATGTGAGGTTTGAGCAATTTAGCATGGGTTTGAAGAAATTAGGATGGGTTTGATGAAACCGAACGAAAATTTATGTGAGGTTTGAAAATTTATGTGAGGTTTGACATATTTAGCATGGGTTTGACGAAATTAGGATGGGTTTGATGAAACCGAACGAAAATTTATGTGGTTTGAAAATTTACCTGAGGTTTGAGCAATTTAGCATGGGTTTGAAGAAATTAGGATGGGTTTGATGAAATTAGGATGGGTTTGATGAATCCGAACGAAAATTTATGAGGTTTGAAAATTTATGTGAGGTTTGAGCAATTTAGCATGGGTTTGAAGAAATTAGGATGGGTTTGATGAATCCGAACGAAAATTTATGAGGTTTGAAAATTTATCTGAGGTTTGAGCAAATTAGCATGGGTTTGAAGAAATTAGGATGGGTTTGATGAAACCGAACGAAAATTTATGTGGTTTGAAAATTTATGTGAGGTTTGAGCAATTTAGCATGGGTTTGAAGAAATTAGGATGGGTTTGATGAAACCGAACGAAAATTTATGTGGTTTGAAAATTTATGTGAGGTTTGACATATTTAGCATGGGTTTGACGAAATTAGGATGGGTTTGATGAAACCGAACGAAAATTTATGTGGTTTGAAAATTTACCTGAGGTTTGAGCAATTTAGCATGGGTTTGAAGAAATTAGGATGGGTTTGATGAAATTAGGATGGGTTTGATGAATCCGAACGAAAATTTATGAGGTTTGAAAATTTATCTGAGGTTTGAGCAAATTAGCATGGGTTTGAAGAAATTAGGATGGGTTTGATGAAACCGAACGAAAATTTATGTGAGGTTTGAAAATTTATGTGAGGTTTGACATATTTAGCATGGGTTTGACGAAATTAGGATGGGTTTGATGAAACCGAACGAAAATTTATGTGGTTTGAAAATTTACCTGAGGTTTGAGCAATTTAGCATGGGTTTGAAGAAATTAGGATGGGTTTGATGAAATTAGGATGGGTTTGATGAATCCGAACGAAAATTTATGAGGTTTGAAAATTTATCTGAGGTTTGAGCAAATTAGCATGGGTTTGAAGAAATTAGGATGGGTTTGATGAAACCGAACGAAAATTTATGTGGTTTGAAAATTTACCTGAGGTTTGAGCAATTTAGCATGGGTTTGAAGAAATTAGGATGGGTTTGATGAAATTAGGATGGGTTTGATGAAACCGAACGAAAATTTATGTGGTTTGAAAATTTATGTGAGGTTTGAGCAATTTAGCATGGGTTTGAAGAAATTAGGATGGGTTTGATGAAACCGAACGAAAATTTATGTGAGGTTTGAAAATTTATGTGAGGTTTGACATATTTAGCATGGGTTTGACGAAATTAGGATGGGTTTGATAAAACCGAACGAAAATTTATGTGAGGTTTGAAAATTTATGTGAGGTTTGACATATTTAGCATGGGTTTGACGAAATTAGGATGGGTTTGATGAAACCGAACGAAAATTTATGTGGTTTGAAAATTTACCTGAGGTTTGAGCAATTTAGCATGGGTTTGAAGAAATTAGGATGGGTTTGATGAAATTAGGATGGGTTTGATGAAACCGAACGAAAATTTATGTGGTTTGAAAATTTATGTGAGGTTTGAGCAATTTAGCATGGGTTTGAAGAAATTAGGATGGGTTTGATGAAACCGAACGAAAATTTATGTGAGGTTTGAAAATTTATGTGAGGTTTGACATATTTAGCATGGGTTTGACGAAATTAGGATGGGTTGATGAAACCGAACGAAAATTTATGTGGTTTGAAAATTTACCTGAGGTTTGAGCAATTTAGCATGGGTTTGAAGAAATTAGGATGGGTTTGATGAAATTAGGATGGGTTTGATGAATCCGAACGAAAATTTATGAGGTTTGAAAATTTATCTGAGGTTTGAGCAAATTAGCATGGGTTTGAAGAAATTAGGATGGGTTTGATGAAACCGAACGAAAATTTATGTGGTTTGAAAATTTACCTGAGGTTTGAGCAATTTAGCATGGGTTTGAAGAAATTAGGATGGGTTTGATGAAATTAGGATGGGTTTGATGAAACCGAACGAAAATTTATGTGGTTTGAAAATTTATGTGAGGTTTGAGCAATTTAGCATGGGTTTGAAGAAATTAGGATGGGTTTGATGAAACCGAACGAAAATTTATGTGAGGTTTGAAAATTTATGTGAGGTTTGACATATTTAGCATGGGTTTGACGAAATTAGGATGGGTTTGATGAAACCGAACGAAAATTTATGTGAGGTTTGAAAATTTATGTGAGGTTTGACATATTTAGCATGGGTTTGACGAAATTAGGATGGGTTTGATGAAACCGAACGAAAATTTATGTGGTTTGAAAATTTACCTGAGGTTTGAGCAATTTAGCATGGGTTTGAAGAAATTAGGATGGGTTTGATGAAATTAGGATGGGTTTGATGAAACCGAACGAAAATTTATGTGGTTTGAAAATTTATGTGAGGTTTGAGCAATTTAGCATGGGTTTGAAGAAATTAGGATGGGTTTGATGAAACCGAACGAAAATTTATGTGAGGTTTGAAAATTTATGTGAGGTTTGACATATTTAGCATGGGTTTGACGAAATTAGGATGGGTTTGATGAAACCGAACGAAAATTTATGTGGTTTGAAAATTTACCTGAGGTTTGAGCAATTTAGCATGGGTTTGAAGAAATTAGGATGGGTGTGATGAAATTAGGATGGGTTTGATGAATCCGAACGAAAATTTATTAGGTTTGAAAATTTATGTGAGGTTTGAGCAATTTAGCATGGGTTTGAAGAAATTAGGATGGGTTTGATGAATCCGAACGAAAATTTATGAGGTTTGAAAATTTATCTGAGGTTTGAGCAAATTAGCATGGGTTTGAAGAAATTAGGATGGGTTTGATGAAACCGAACGAAAATTTATGTGGTTTGAAAATTTATGTGAGGTTTGAGCAATTTAGCATGGGTTTGAAGAAATTAGGATGGGTTTGATGAAACCGAACGAAAATTTATGTGGTTTGAAAATTTATGTGAGGTTTGACATATTTAGCATGGGTTTGACGAAATTAGGATGGGTTTGATGAAACCGAACGAAAATTTATGTGGTTTGAAAATTTACCTGAGGTTTGAGCAATTTAGCATGGGTTTGAAGAAATTAGGATGGGTTTGATGAAATTAGGATGGGTTTGATGAATCCGAACGAAAATTTATGAGGTTTGAAAATTTATCTGAGGTTTGAGCAAATTAGCATGGGTTTGAAGAAATTAGGATGGGTTTGATGAAACCGAACGAAAATTTATGTGGTTTGAAAATTTATGTGAGGTTTGAGCAATTTAGCATGGGTTTGAAGAAATTAGGATGGGTTTGATGAAACCGAACGAAAATTTATGTGGTTTGAAAATTTACCTGAGGTTTGAGCAATTTAGCATGGGTTTGAAGAAATTAGGATGGGTTTGATGAAATTAGGATGGGTTTGATGAATCCGAACGAAAATTTATGAGGTTTGAAAATTTATCTGAGGTTTGAGCAAATTAGCATGGGTTTGAAGAAATTAGGATGGGTTTGATGAAACCGAACGAAAATTTATGTGGTTTGAAAATTTACCTGAGGTTTGAGCAATTTAGCATGGATTTGAAGAAATTAGGATGGGTTTGATGAAATTAGGATGGGTTTGATGAAACCGAACGAAAATTTATGTGGTTTGAAAATTTATGTGAGGTTTGAGCAATTTAGCATGGGTTTGAAGAAATTAGGATGGGTTTGATGAAACCGAACGAAAATTTATGTGAGGTTTGAAAATTTATGTGAGGTTTGACATATTTAGCATGGGTTTGACGAAATTAGGATGGGTTTGATGAAACCGAACGAAAATTTATGTGAGGTTTGAAAATTTATGTGAGGTTTGACATATTTAGCATGGGTTTGACGAAATTAGGATGGGTTTGATGAAACCGAACGAAAATTTATGTGGTTTGAAAATTTACCTGAGGTTTGAGCAATTTAGCATGGGTTTGAAGAAATTAGGATGGGTTTGATGAAATTAGGATGGGTTTGATGAAACCGAACGAAAATTTATGTGGTTTGAAAATTTATGTGAGGTTTGAGCAATTTAGCATGGGTTTGAAGAAATTAGGATGGGTTTGATGAAACCGAACGAAAATTTATGTGAGGTTTGAAAATTTATGTGAGGTTTGACATATTTAGCATGGGTTTGACGAAATTAGGATGGGTTTGATGAAACCGAACGAAAATTTATGTGGTTTGAAAATTTACCTGAGGTTTGAGCAATTTAGCATGGGTTTGAAGAAATTAGGATGGGTTTGATGAAATTAGGATGGGTTTGATGAAACCGAACGAAAATTTATGTGGTTTGAAAATTTATGTGAGGTTTGAGCAATTTAGCATGGGTTTGAAGAAATTAGGATGGGTTTGATGAAACCGAACGAAAATTTATGTGAGGTTTGAAAATTTATGTGAGGTTTGACATATTTAGCATGGGTTTGACGAAATTAGGATGGGTTTGATGAAACCGAACGAAAATTTATGTGGTTTGAAAATTTACCTGAGGTTTGAGCAATTTAGCATGGGTTTGAAGAAATTAGGATGGGTTTGATGAAATTAGGATGGGTTTGATGAATCCGAACGAAAATTTATGAGGTTTGAAAATTTATGTGAGGTTTGAGCAATTTAGCATGGGTTTGAAGAAATTAGGATGGGTTTGATGAATCCGAACGAAAATTTATGAGGTTTGAAAATTTATCTGAGGTTTGAGCAAATTAGCATGGGTTTGAAGAAATTAGGATGGGTTTGATGAAATTAGGATGGGTTTGATGAAACCGAACGAAAATTTATGTGGTTTGAAAATTTATGTGAGGTTTGAGCAATTTAGCATGGGTTTGAAGAAATTAGGATGGGTTTGATGAAACCGAACGAAAATTTATGTGAGGTTTGAAAATTTATGTGAGGTTTGACATATTTAGCATGGGTTTGACGAAATTAGGATGGGTTTGATGAAACCGAACGAAAATTTATGTGGTTTGAAAATTTACCTGAGGTTTGAGCAATTTAGCATGGGTTTGAAGAAATTAGGATGGGTTTGATGAAATTAGGATGGGTTTGATGAATCCGAACGAAAATTTATGAGGTTTGAAAATTTATGTGAGGTTTGAGCAATTTAGCATGGGTTTGAAGAAATTAGGATGGGTTTGATGAATCCGAACGAAAATTTATGAGGTTTGAAAATTTATCTGAGGTTTGAGCAAATTAGCATGGGTTTGAAGAAATTAGGATGGGTTTGATGAAACCGAACGAAAATTTATGTGGTTTGAAAATTTATGTGAGGTTTGAGCAATTTAGCATGGGTTTGAAGAAATTAGGATGGGTTTGATGAAACCGAACGAAAATTTATGTGGTTTGAAAATTTACCTGAGGTTTGAGCAATTTAGCATGGGTTTGAAGAAATTAGGATGGGTTTGATGAAATTAGGATGGGTTTGATGAATCCGAACGAAAATTTATGAGGTTTGAAAATTTATCTGAGGTTTGAGCAAATTAGCATGGGTTTGAAGAAATTAGGATGGGTTTGATGAAACCGAACGAAAATTTATGTGAGGTTTGAAAATTTATGTGAGGTTTGACATATTTAGCATGGGTTTGACGAAATTAGGATGGGTTTGATGAAACCGAACGAAAATTTATGTGAGGTTTGAAAATTTATGTGAGGTTTGACATATTTAGCATGGGTTTGACGAAATTAGGATGGGTTTGATGAAACCGAACGAAAATTTATGTGGTTTGAAAATTTACCTGAGGTTTGAGCAATTTAGCATGGGTTTGAAGAAATTAGGATGGGTTTGATGAAATTAGGATGGGTTTGATGAAACCGAACGAAAATTTATGTGGTTTGAAAATTTATGTGAGGTTTGAGCAATTTAGCATGGGTTTGAAGAAATTAGGATGGGTTTGATGAAACCGAACGAAAATTTATGTGAGGTTTGAAAATTTATGTGAGGTTTGACATATTTAGCATGGGTTTGACGAAATTAGGATGGGTTTGATGAAACCGAACGAAAATTTATGTGGTTTGAAAATTTACCTGAGGTTTGAGCAATTTAGCATGGGTTTGAAGAAATTAGGATGGGTTTGATGAAATTAGGATGGGTTTGATGAATCCGAACGAAAATTTATTAGGTTTGAAAATTTATGTGAGGTTTGAGCAATTTAGCATGGGTTTGAAGAAATTAGGATGGGTTTGATGAATCCGAACGAAAATTTATGAGGTTTGAAAATTTATCTGAGGTTTGAGCAAATTAGCATGGGTTTGAAGAAATTAGGATGGGTTTGATGAAACCGAACGAAAATTTATGTGGTTTGAAAATTTATGTGAGGTTTGAGCAATTTAGCATGGGTTTGAAGAAATTAGGATGGGTTTGATGAAACCGAACGAAAATTTATGTGGTTTGAAAATTTATGTGAGGTTTGACATATTTAGCATGGGTTTGACGAAATTAGGATGGGTTTGATGAAACCGAACGAAAATTTATGTGGTTTGAAAATTTACCTGAGGTTTGAGCAATTTAGCATGGGTTTGAAGAAATTAGGATGGGTTTGATGAAATTAGGATGGGTTTGATGAATCCGAACGAAAATTTATGAGGTTTGAAAATTTATCTGAGGTTTGAGCAAATTAGCATGGGTTTGAAGAAATTAGGATGGGTTTGATGAAACCGAACGAAAATTTATGTGGTTTGAAAATTTATGTGAGGTTTGAGCAATTTAGCATGGGTTTGAAGAAATTAGGATGGGTTTGATGAAACCGAACGAAAATTTATGTGGTTTGAAAATTTACCTGAGGTTTGAGCAATTTAGCATGGGTTTGAAGAAATTAGGATGGGTTTGATGAAATTAGGATGGGTTTGATGAATCCGAACGAAAATTTATGAGGTTTGAAAATTTATCTGAGGTTTGAGCAAATTAGCATGGGTTTGAAGAAATTAGGATGGGTTTGATGAAACCGAACGAAAATTTATGTGGTTTGAAAATTTACCTGAGGTTTGAGCAATTTAGCATGGATTTGAAGAAATTAGGATGAGTTTGATGAAATTAGGATGGGTTTGATGAAACCGAACGAAAATTTATGTGGTTTGAAAATTTATGTGAGGTTTGAGCAATTTAGCATGGGTTTGAAGAAATTAGGATGGGTTTGATGAAACCGAACGAAAATTTATGTGAGGTTTGAAAATTTATGTGAGGTTTGACATATTTAGCATGGGTTTGACGAAATTAGGATGGGTTTGATGAAACCGAACGAAAATTTATGTGAGGTTTGAAAATTTATGTGAGGTTTGACATATTTAGCATGGGTTTGACGAAATTAGGATGGGTTTGATGAAACCGAACGAAAATTTATGTGGTTTGAAAATTTACCTGAGGTTTGAGCAATTTAGCATGGGTTTGAAGAAATTAGGATGGGTTTGATGAAATTAGGATGGGTTTGATGAAACCGAACGAAAATTTATGTGGTTTGAAAATTTATGTGAGGTTTGAGCAATTTAGCATGGGTTTGAAGAAATTAGGATGGGTTTGATGAAACCGAACGAAAATTTATGTGAGGTTTGAAAATTTATGTGAGGTTTGACATATTTAGCATGGGTTTGACGAAATTAGGATGGGTTTGATGAAACCGAACGAAAATTTATGTGGTTTGAAAATTTACCTGAGGTTTGAGCAATTTAGCATGGGTTTGAAGAAATTAGGATGGGTTTGATGAAATTAGGATGGGTTTGATGAAACCGAACGAAAATTTATGTGGTTTGAAAATTTATGTGAGGTTTGAGCAATTTAGCATGGGTTTGAAGAAATTAGGATGGGTTTGATGAAACCGAACGAAAATTTATGTGGTTTGAAAATTTACCTGAGGTTTGAGCAATTTAGCATGGGTTTGAAGAAATTAGGATGGGTTTGATGAAATTAGGATGGGTTTGATGAATCCGAACGAAAATTTATGAGGTTTGAAAATTTATCTGAGGTTTGAGCAAATTAGCATGGGTTTGAAGAAATTAGGATGGGTTTGATGAAACCGAACGAAAATTTATGTGGTTTGAAAATTTACCTGAGGTTTGAGCAATTTAGCATGGATTTGAAGAAATTAGGATGGGTTTGATGAAATTAGGATGGGTTTGATGAAACCGAACGAAAATTTATGTGGTTTGAAAATTTATGTGAGGTTTGAGCAATTTAGCATGGGTTTGAAGAAATTAGGATGGGTTTGATGAAACCGAACGAAAATTTATGTGAGGTTTGAAAATTTATGTGAGGTTTGACATATTTAGCATGGGTTTGACGAAATTAGGATGGGTTTGATGAAACCGAACGAAAATTTATGTGAGGTTTGAAAATTTATGTGAGGTTTGACATATTTAGCATGGGTTTGACGAAATTAGGATGGGTTTGATGAAACCGAACGAAAATTTATGTGGTTTGAAAATTTACCTGAGGTTTGAGCAATTTAGCATGGGTTTGAAGAAATTAGGATGGGTTTGATGAAATTAGGATGGGTTTGATGAAACCGAACGAAAATTTATGTGGTTTGAAAATTTATGTGAGGTTTGAGCAATTTAGCATGGGTTTGAAGAAATTAGGATGGGTTTGATGAAACCGAACGAAAATTTATGTGAGGTTTGAAAATTTATGTGAGGTTTGACATATTTAGCATGGGTTTGACGAAATTAGGATGGGTTTGATGAAACCGATCGAAAATTTATGTGGTTTGAAAATTTACCTGAGGTTTGAGCAATTTAGCATGGGTTTGAAGAAATTAGGATGGGTTTGATGAAATTAGGATGGGTTTGATGAAACCGAACGAAAATTTATGTGGTTTGAAAATTTATGTGAGGTTTGAGCAATTTAGCATGGGTTTGAAGAAATTAGGATGGGTTTGATGAAACCGAACGAAAATTTATGTGGTTTGAAAATTTATGTGAGGTTTGAGCAATTTAGCATGGGTTTGAAGAAATTAGGATGGGTTTGATGAAACCGAACGAAAATTTATGTGGTTTGAAAATTTACCTGAGGTTTGAGCAATTTAGCATGGGTTTGAAGAAATTAGGATGGGTTTGATGAAATTAGGATGGGTTTGATGAAACCGAACGAAAATTTATGTGGTTTGAAAATTTATGTGAGGTTTGAGCAATTTAGCATGGGTTTGAAGAAATTAGGATGGGTTTGATGAAACCGAACGAAAATTTATGTGGTTTGAAAATTTATGTGAGGTTTGAGCAATTTAGCATGGGTTTGAAGAAATTAGGATGGGTTTGATGAAACTGATCGAAAATTTATGTGGTTTGAAAATTTACCTGAGGTTTGAGCAATTTAGCATGGGTTTGAAGAAATTAGGATGGGTTTGATGAAATTAGGATGGGTTTGATGAAACCGAACGAAAATTTATGTGGTTTGAAAATTTATGTGAGGTTTGAGCAATTTAGCATGGGTTTGAAGAAATTAGGATGGGTTTGATGAAACCGAACGAAAATTTATGTGGTTTGAAAATTTACCTGAGGTTTGAGCAATTTAGCATGGGTTTGAAGAAATTAGGATGCGTTTGATGAAATTAGGATGGGTTTGATGAAACCGAACGAAAATTTATGTGGTTTGAAAATTTATGTGAGGTTTGAGCAATTTAGCATGGGTTTGAAGAAATTAGGATGGGTTTGATGAAACCGAACGAAAATTTATGTGAGGTTTGAAAATTTATGTGAGGTTTGACATATTTAGCATGGGTTTGACGAAATTAGGATGGGTTTGATGAAACCGAACGAAAATTTATGTGGTTTGAAAATTTACCTGAGGTTTGAGCAATTTAGCATGGGTTTGAAGAAATTAGGATGGGTTTGATGAAATTAGGATGGGTTTGATGAATCCGAACGAAAATTTATGAGGTTTGAAAATTTATGTGAGGTTTGAGCAATTTAGCATGGGTTTGAAGAAATTAGGATGGGTTTGATGAATCCGAACGAAAATTTATGAGGTTTGAAAATTTATCTGAGGTTTGAGCAAATTAGCATGGGTTTGAAGAAATTAGGATGGGTTTGATGAAATTAGGATGGGTTTGATGAAACCGAACGAAAATTTATGTGGTTTGAAAATTTATGTGAGGTTTGAGCAATTTAGCATGGGTTTGAAGAAATTAGGATGGGTTTGATGAAACCGAACGAAAATTTATGTGAGGTTTGAAAATTTATGTGAGGTTTGACATATTTAGCATGGGTTTGACGAAATTAGGATGGGTTTGATGAAACCGAACGAAAATTTATGTGGTTTGAAAATTTACCTGAGGTTTGAGCAATTTAGCATGGGTTTGAAGAAATTAGGATGGGTTTGATGAAACCGAACGAAAATTTATGTGAGGTTTGAAAATTTATGTGAGGTTTGACATATTTAGCATGGGTTTGACGAAATTAGGATGGGTTTGATGAAACCGAACGAAAATTTATGTGGTTTGAAAATTTACCTGAGGTTTGAGCAATTTAGCATGGGTTTGAAGAAATTAGGATGGGTTTGATAAAATTAGGATGGGTTTGATGAAACCGAACGAAAATTTATGTGGTTTGAAAATTTATGTGAGGTTTGACATATTTAGCATGGGTTTGACGAAATTAGGATGGGTTTGATGAAACCGAACGAAAATTTATGTGGTTTGAAAATTTACCTGAGGTTTGAGCAATTTAGCATGGGTTTGAAGAAATTAGGATGGGTTTGATGAAATTAGGATGGGTTTGATGAATCCGAACGAAAATTTATGAGGTTTGAAAATTTATCTGAGGTTTGAGCAAATTAGCATGGGTTTGAAGAAATTAGGATGGGTTTGATGAAACCGAACGAAAATTTATGTGGTTTGAAAATTTATGTGAGGTTTGAGCAATTTAGCATGGGTTTGAAGAAATTAGGATGGGTTTGATGAAACCGAACGAAAATTTATGTGGTTTGAAAATTTACCTGAGGTTTGAGCAATTTAGCATGGGTTTGAAGAAATTAGGATGGGTTTGATGAAATTAGGATGGGTTTGATGAATCCGAACGAAAATTTATGAGGTTTGAAAATTTATCTGAGGTTTGAGCAAATTAGCATGGGTTTGAAGAAATTAGGATGGGTTTGATGAAACCGAACGAAAATTTATGTGGTTTGAAAATTTACCTGAGGTTTGAGCAATTTAGCATGGGTTTGAAGAAATTAGGATGGGTTTGATGAAATTAGGATGGGTTTGATGAAACCGAACGAAAATTTATGTGGTTTGAAAATTTATGTGAGGTTTGAGCAATTTAGCATGGGTTTGAAGAAATTAGGATGGGTTTGATGAAACCGAACGAAAATTTATGTGAGGTTTGAAAATTTATGTGAGGTTTGACATATTTAGCATGGGTTTGACGAAATTAGGATGGGTTTGATGAAACCGAACGAAAATTTATGTGAGGTTTGAAAATTTATGTGAGGTTTGACATATTTAGCATGGGTTTGACGAGATTAGGATGGGTTTGATGAAACCGAACGAAAATTTATGTGGTTTGAAAATTTACCTGAGGTTTGAGCAATTTAGCATGGGTTTGAAGAAATTAGGATGGGTTTGATGAAATTAGGATGGGTTTGATGAAACCGAACGAAAATTTATGTGGTTTGAAAATTTATGTGAGGTTTGAGCAATTTAGCATGGGTTTGAAGAAATTAGGATGGGTTTGATGAAACCGAACGAAAATTTATGTGAGGTTTGAAAATTTATGTGAGGTTTGACAAAATTAGCATGGGTTTGACGAAATTAGGATGGGTTTGATGAATCCGAACGAAAATTTATGAGGTTTGAAAATTTATCTGAGGTTTGAGCAAATTAGCATGGGTTTGAAGAAATTAGGATGGGTTTGATGAAACCGAACGAAAATTTATGTGGTTTGAAAATTTATGTGAGGTTTGACATATTTAGCATGGGTTTGACGAAATTAGGATGGGTTTGATGAAACCGAACGAAAATTTATGTGGTTTGAAAATTTACCTGAGGTTTGAGCAATTTAGCATGGGTTTGAAGAAATTAGGATGGGTTTGATGAAACCGAACGAAAATTTATGTGAGGTTTGACATATTTAGCATGGGTTTGACGAAATTAGGATGGGTTTGATGAAACCGAACGAAAATTTATGTGGTTTGAAAATTTACCTGAGGTTTGAGCAATTTAGCATGGGTTTGAAGAAATTAGGATGGGTTTGATGAAATTAGGATGGGTTTGATGAAACCGAACGAAAATTTATGTGGTTTGAAAATTTATGTGAGGTTTGAGCAATTTAGCATGGGTTTGAAGAAATTAGGATGGGTTTGATGAAACCGAACGAAAATTTATGTGGTTTGAAAATTTACCTGAGGTTTGAGCAATTTAGCATGGGTTTGAAGAAATTAGGATGGGTTTGATGAAATTAGGATGGGTTTGATGAATCCGAACGAAAATTTATGAGGTTTGAAAATTTATCTGAGGTTTGAGCAAATTAGCATGGGTTTGAAGAAATTAGGATGGGTTTGATGAAACCGAACGAAAATTTATGTGGTTTGAAAATTTACCTGAGGTTTGAGCAATTTAGCATGGGTTTGAAGAAATTAGGATGGGTTTGATGAAATTAGGATGGGTTTGATGAAACCGAACGAAAATTTATGTGGTTTGAAAATTTATGTGAGGTTTGAGCAATTTAGCATGGGTTTGAAGAAATTAGGATGGGTTTGATGAAACCGAACGAAAATTTATGTGAGGTTTGAAAATTTATGTGAGGTTTGACATATTTAGCATGGGTTTGACGAAATTAGGATGGGTTTGATGAAACCGAACGAAAATTTATGTGAGGTTTGAAAATTTATGTGAGGTTTGACATATTTAGCATGGGTTTGACGAAATTAGGATGGGTTTGATGAAACCGAACGAAAATTTATGTGGTTTGAAAATTTACCTGAGGTTTGAGCAATTTAGCATGGGTTTGAAGAAATTAGGATGGGTTTGATGAAATTAGGATGGGTTTGATGAAACCGAACGAAAATTTATGTGGTTTGAAAATTTATGTGAGGTTTGAGCAATTTAGCATGGGTTTGAAGAAATTAGGATGGGTTTGATGAAACCGAACGAAAATTTATGTGAGGTTTGAAAATTTATGTGAGGTTTGACAAAATTAGCATGGGTTTGACGAAATTAGGATGGGTTTGATGAATCCGAACGAAAATTTATGAGGTTTGAAAATTTATCTGAGGTTTGAGCAAATTAGCATGGGTTTGAAGAAATTAGGATGGGTTTGATGAAACCGAACGAAAATTTATGTGGTTTGAAAATTTATGTGAGGTTTGACATATTTAGCATGGGTTTGACGAAATTAGGATGGGTTTGATGAAACCGAACGAAAATTTATGTGGTTTGAAAATTTACCTGAGGTTTGAGCAATTTAGCATGGGTTTGAAGAAATTAGGATGGGTTTGATGAAACCGAACGAAAATTTATGTGAGGTTTGAAAATTTATGTGAGGTTTGACATATTTAGCATGGGTTTGACGAAATTAGGATGGGTTTGATGAAACCGAACGAAAATTTATGTGGTTTGAAAATTTACCTGAGGTTTGAGCAATTTAGCATGGGTTTGAAGAAATTAGGATGGGTTTTGATGAAATTAGGATGGGTTTGATGAAACCGAACGAAAATTTATGTGGTTTGAAAATTTATGTGAGGTTTGAGCAATTTAGCATGGGTTTGAAGAAATTAGGATGGGTTTGATGAAACCGAACGAAAATTTATGTGAGGTTTGAAAATTTATGTGAGGTTTGACATATTTAGCATGGGTTTGACGAAATTAGGATGGGTTTGATGAAACCGAACGAAAATTTATGTGAGGTTTGAAAATTTATGTGAGGTTTGACATATTTAGCATGGGTTTGAAGAAATTAGGATGGGTTTGATGAAATTAGGATGGGTTTGATGAATCCGAACGAAAATTTATGAGGTTTGAAAATTTATGTGAGGTTTGAGCAATTTAGCATGGGTTTGAAGAAATTAGGATGGGTTTGATGAATCCGAACGAAAATTTATGAGGTTTGAAAATTTATCTGAGGTTTGAGCAAATTAGCATGGGTTTGAAGAAATTAGGATGGGTTTGATGAAACCGAACGAAAATTTATGTGGTTTGAAAATTTATGTGAGGTTTGAGCAATTTAGCATGGGTTTGAAGAAATTAGGATGGGTTTGATGAAACCGAACGGAAATTTATGTGGTTTGAAAATTTACCTGAGGTTTGAGCAATTTAGCATGGGGTTTGAAGAAATTAGGATGGGTTTGATGAAATTAGGATGGGTTTGATGAATCCGAACGAAAATTTATGAGGTTTGAAAATTTATCTGAGGTTTGAGCAAATTAGCATGGGTTTGAAGAAATTAGGATGGGTTTGATGAAACCGAACGAAAATTTATGTGGTTTGAAAATTTACCTGAGGTTTGAGCAATTTAGCATGGGTTTGAAGAAATTAGGATGGGTTTGATGAAATTAGGATGGGTTTGATGAAACCGAACGAAAATTTATGTGGTTTGAAAATTTATGTGAGGTTTGAGCAATTTAGCATGGGTTTGAAGAAATTAGGAAGGGTTTGATGAAACCGAACGAAAATTTATGTGAGGTTTGAAAATTTATGTGAGGTTTGACATATTTAGCATGGGTTTGACGAAATTAGGATGGGTTTGATGGAACCGAACGAAAATTTATGTGAGGTTTGAAAATTTATGTGAGGTTTGACATATTTAGCATGGGTTTGACGAAATTAGGATGGGCTTGATGAAACCGAACGAAAATTTATGTGGTTTGAAAATTTACCTGAGGTTTGAGCAATTTAGCATGGGTTTGAAGAAATTAGGATGGGTTTGATGAAATTAGGATGGGTTTGATGAAACCGAACGAAAATTTATGTGGTTTGAAAATTTATGTGAGGTTTGAGCAATTTAGCATGGGTTTGAAGAAATTAGGATGGGTTTGATGAAACCGAACGAAAATTTATGTGAGGTTTGAAAATTTATGTGAGGTTTGACATATTTAGCATGGGTTTGACGAAATTAGGATGGGTTTGATGAAACCGAACGAAAATTTATGTGGTTTGAAAATTTACCTGAGGTTTGAGCAATTTAGCATGGGTTTGAAGAAATTAGGATGGGTTTGATGAAATTAGGATGGGTTTGATGAATCCGAACGAAAATTTATGAGGTTTGAAAATTTATGTGAGGTTTGAGCAATTTAGCATGGGTTTGAAGAAATTAGGATGGGTTTGATGAATCCGAACGAAAATTTATGAGGTTTGAAAATTTATCTGAGGTTTGAGCAAATTAGCATGGGTTTGAAGAAATTAGGATGGGTTTGATGAAACCGAACGAAAATTTATGTGGTTTGAAAATTTATGTGAGGTTTGAGCAATTTAGCATGGGTTTGAAGAAATTAGGATGGGTTTGATGAAACCGAACGAAAATTTATGTGGTTTGAAAATTTATGTGAGGTTTGACATATTTAGCATGGGTTTGACGAAATTAGGATGGGTTTGATGAAACCGAACGAAAATTTATGTGGTTTGAAAATTTACCTGAGGTTTGAGCAATTTAGCATGGGTTTGAAGAAATTAGGATGGGTTTGATGAAATTAGGATGGGTTTGATGAATCCGAACGAAAATTTATGAGGTTTGAAAATTTATCTGAGGTTTGAGCAAATTAGCATGGGTTTGAAGAAATTAGGATGGGTTTGATGAAACCGAACGAAAATTTATGTGAGGTTTGAAAATGTATGTGAGGTTTGACATATTTAGCATGGGTTTGACGAAATTAGGATGGGTTTGATGAAACCGAACGAAAATTTATGTGAGGTTTGAAAATTTATGTGAGGTTTGACATATTTAGCATGGGTTTGACGAAATTAGGATGGGTTTGATGAAACCGAACGAAAATTTATGTGGTTTGAAAATTTACCTGAGGTTTGAGCAATTTAGCATGGGTTTGAAGAAATTAGGATGGGTTTGATGAAATTAGGATGGGTTTGATGAATCCGAACGAAAATTTATGAGGTTTGAAAATTTATCTGAGGTTTGAGCAAATTAGCATGGGTTTGAAGAAATTAGGATGGGTTTGATGAAACCGAACGAAAATTTATGTGGTTTGAAAATTTACCTGAGGTTTGAGCAATTTAGCATGGGTTTGAAGAAATTAGGATGGGTTTGATGAAATTAGGATGGGTTTGATGAAACCGAACGAAAATTTATGTGGTTTGAAAATTTATGTGAGGTTTGAGCAATTTAGCATGGGTTTGAAGAAATTAGGATGGGTTTGATGAAACCGAACGAAAATTTATGTGGTTTGAAAATTTACCTGAGGTTTGAGCAATTTAGCATGGGTTTGAAGAAATTAGGATGGGTTTGATGAAATTAGGATGGGTTTGATGAATCCGAACGAAAATTTATGAGGTTTGAAAATTTATCTGAGGTTTGAGCAAATTAGCATGGGTTTGAAGAAATTAGGATGGGTTTGATGAAACCGAACGAAAATTTATGTGGTTTGAAAATTTACCTGAGGTTTGAGCAATTTAGCATGGGTTTGAAGAAATTAGGATGGGTTTGATGAAATTAGGATGGGTTTGATGAAACCGAACGAAAATTTATGTGGTTTGAAAATTTATGTGAGGTTTGAGCAATTTAGCATGGGTTTGAAGAAATTAGGATGGGTTTGATGAAACCGAACGAAAATTTATGTGAGGTTTGAAAATTTATGTGAGGTTTGACATATTTAGCATGGGTTTGACGAAATTAGGATGGGTTTGATGAAACCGAACGAAAATTTATGTGAGGTTTGAAAATTTATGTGAGGTTTGACATATTTAGCATGGGTTTGACGAAATTAGGATGGGTTTGATGAAACCGAACGAAAATTTATGTGGTTTGAAAATTTACCTGAGGTTTGAGCAATTTAGCATGGGTTTGAAGAAATTAGGATGGGTTTGATGAAATTAGGATGGGTTTGATGAAACCGAACGAAAATTTATGTGGTTTGAAAATTTATGTGAGGTTTGAGCAATTTAGCATGGGTTTGAAGAAATTAGGATGGGTTTGATGAAACCGAACGAAAATTTATGTGAGGTTTGAAAATTTATGTGAGGTTTGACATATTTAGCATGGGTTTGACGAAATTAGGATGGGTTTGATGAAACCGAACGAAAATTTATGTGGTTTGAAAATTTATGTGAGGTTTGACATATTTAGCATGGGTTTGACGAAATTAGGATGGGTTTGATGAAACCGAACGAAAATTTATGTGGTTTGAAAATTTACCTGAGGTTTGAGCAATTTAGCATGGGTTTGAAGAAATTAGGATGGGTTTGATGAAATTAGGATGGGTTTGATGAATCCGAACGAAAATTTATGAGGTTTGAAAATTTATCTGAGGTTTGAGCAAATTAGCATGGGTTTGAAGAAATTAGGATGGGTTTGATGAAACCGAACGAAAATTTATGTGGTTTGAAAATTTATGTGAGGTTTGAGCAATTTAGCATGGGTTTGAAGAAATTAGGATGGGTTTGATGAAACCGAACGAAAATTTATGTGAGGTTTGAAAATTTATGTGAGGTTTGACATATTTAGCATGGGTTTGACGAAATTAGGATGGGTTTGATGAAACCGAACGAAAATTTATGTGGTTTGAAAATTTACCTGAGGTTTGAGCAATTTAGCATGGGTTTGAAGAAATTAGGATGGGTTTGATGAAATTAGGATGGGTTTGATGAATCCGAACGAAAATTTATGAGGTTTGAAAATTTATGTGAGGTTTGAGCAATTTAGCATGGGTTTGAAGAAATTAGGATGGGTTTGATGAATCCGAACGAAAATTTATGAAGTTTGAAAATTTATCTGAGGTTTGAGCAAATTAGCATGGGTTTGAAGATATTAGGATGGGTTTGATGAAACCGAACGAAAATTTATGTGGTTTGAAAATTTATGTGAGGTTTGAGCAATTTAGCATGGGTTTGAAGAAATTAGGATGGGTTTGATGAAACCGAACGAAAATTTATGTGGTTTGAAAATTTATGTGAGGTTTGACATATTTAGCATGGGTTTGACGAAATTAGGATGGGTTTGATGAAACCGAACGAAAATTTATGTGGTTTGAAAATTTACCTGAGGTTTGAGCAATTTAGCATGGGTTTGAAGAAATTAGGATGGGTTTGATGAAATTAGGATGGGTTTGATGAATCCGAACGAAAATTTATGAGGTTTGAAAATTTATCTGAGGTTTGAGCAAATTAGCATGGGTTTGAAGAAATTAGGATGGGTTTGATGAAACCGAACGAAAATTTATGTGGTTTGAAAATTTATGTGAGGTTTGAGCAATTTAGCATGGGTTTGAAGAAATTAGGATGGGTTTGATGAAACCGAACGAAAATTTATGTGGTTTGAAAATTTACCTGAGGTTTGAGCAATTTAGCATGGGTTTGAAGAAATTAGGATGGGTTTGATGAAATTAGGATGGGTTTGATGAATCCGAACGAAAATTTATGAGGTTTGAAAATTTATCTGAGGTTTGAGCAAATTAGCATGGGTTTGAAGAAATTAGGATGGGTTTGATGAAACCGAACGAAAATTTATGTGGTTTGAAAATTTACCTGAGGTTTGAGCAATTTAGCATGGGTTTGAAGAAATTAGGATGCGTTTGATGAAATTAGGATGGGTTTGATGAAACCGAACGAAAATTTATGTGGTTTGAAAATTTATGTGAGGTTTGAGCAATTTAGCATGGGTTTGAAGAAATTAGGATGGGTTTGATGAAACCGAACGAAAATTTATGTGAGGTTTGAAAATTTATGTGAGGTTTGACATATTTAGCATGGGTTTGACGAAATTAGGATGGGTTTGATGAAACCGAACGAAAATTTATGTGAGGTTTGAAAATTTATGTGAGGTTTGACATATTTAGCATGGGTTTGACGAAATTAGGATGGGTTTGATGAAACCGAACGAAAATTTATGTGGTTTGAAAATTTACCTGAGGTTTGAGCAATTTAGCATGGGTTTGAAGAAATTAGGATGGGTTTGATGAAATTAGGATGGGTTTGATGAAACCGAACGAAAATTTATGTGGTTTGAAAATTTATGTGAGGTTTGAGCAATTTAGCATGGGTTTGAAGAAATTAGGATGGGTTTGATGAAACCGAACGAAAATTTATGAGGTTTGAAAATTTATCTGAGGTTTGAGCAAATTAGCATGGGTTTGAAGAAATTAGGATGGGTTTGATGAAACCGAACGAAAATTTATGTGGTTTGAAAATTTATGTGAGGTTTGACATATTTAGCATGGGTTTGACGAAATTAGGATGGGTTTGATGAAACCGAACGAAAATTTATGTGGTTTGAAAATTTACCTGAGGTTTGAGCAATTTAGCATGGGTTTGAAGAAATTAGGATGGGTTTGATGAAACCGAACGAAAATTTATGTGAGGTTTGAAAATTTATGTGAGGTTTGACATATTTAGCATGGGTTTGACGAAATTAGGATGGGTTTGATGAAACCGAACGAAAATTTATGTGGCTTGAAAATTTACCTGAGGTTTGAGCAATTTAGCATGGGTTTGAAGAAATTAGGATGGGTTTGATGAAATTAGGATGGGTTTGATGAAACCGAACGAAAATTTATGTGGTTTGAAAATTTATGTGAGGTTTGAGCAATTTAGCATGGGTTTGAAGAAATTAGGATGGGTTTGATGAAACCGAACGAAAATTTATGTGGTTTGAAAATTTACCTGAGGTTTGAGCAATTTAGCATGGGTTTGAAGAAATTAGGATGGGTTTGATGAAATTAGGATGGGTTTGATGAATCCGAACGAAAATTTATGAGGTTTGAAAATTTATCTGAGGTTTGAGCAAATTAGCATGGGTTTGAAGAAATTAGGATGGGTTTGATGAAACCGAACGAAAATTTATGTGGTTTGAAAATTTACCTGAGGTTTGAGCAATTTAGCATGGGTTTGAAGAAATTAGGATGGGTTTGATGAAATTAGGATGGGTTTGATGAAACCGAACGAAAATTTATGTGGTTTGAAAATTTATGTGAGGTTTGAGCAATTTAGCATGGGTTTGAAGAAATTAGGATGGGTGTGATGAAACCGAACGAAAATTTATGTGAGGTTTGAAAATTTATGTGAGGTTTGACATATTTAGCATGGGTTTGACGAAATTAGGATGGGTTTGATAAAACCGAACGAAAATTTATGTGAGGTTTGAAAATTTATGTGAGGTTTGACATATTTAGCATGGGTTTGACGAAATTAGGATGGGTTTGATGAAACCGAACGAAAATTTATGTGGTTTGAAAATTTACCTGAGGTTTGAGCAATTTAGCATGGGTTTGAAGAAATTAGGATGGGTTTGATGAAATTAGGATGGGTTTGATGAAACCGAACGAAAATTTATGTGGTTTGAAAATTTATGTGAGGTTTGAGCAATTTAGCATGGGTTTGAAGAAATTAGGATGGGTTTGATGAAACCGAACGAAAATTTATGTGAGGTTTGAAAATTTATGTGAGGTTTGACAAAATTAGCATGGGTTTGACGAAATTAGGATGGGTTTGATGAATCCGAACGAAAATTTATGAGGTTTGAAAATTTATCTGAGGTTTGAGCAAATTAGCATGGGTTTGAAGAAATTAGGATGGGTTTGATGAAACCGAACGAAAATTTATGTGGTTTGAAAATTTATGTGAGGTTTGACATATTTAGCATGGGTTTGACGAAATTAGGATGGGTTTGATGAAACCGAACGAAAATTTATGTGGTTTGAAAATTTACCTGAGGTTTGAGCAATTTAGCATGGGTTTGAAGAAATTAGGATGGGTTTGATGAAATTAGGATGGGTTTGATGAATCCGAACGAAAATTTATGAGGTTTGAAAATTTATGTGAGGTTTGACATATTTAGCATGGGTTTGACGAAATTAGGATGGGTTTGATGAAACCGAACGAAAATTTATGTGGTTTGAAAATTTACCTGAGGTTTGAGCAATTTAGCATGGGTTTGAAGAAATTAGGATGGGTTTGATGAAATTAGGATGGGTTTGATGAATCCGAACGAAAATTTATGAGGTTTGAAAATTTATCTGAGGTTTGAGCAAATTAGCATGGGTTTGAAGAAATTAGGATGGGTTTGATGAAACCGAACGAAAATTTATGTGGTTTGAAAATTTATGTGAGGTTTGAGCAATTTAGCATGGGTTTGAAGAAATTAGGATGGGTTTGATGAAACCGAACGAAAATTTATGTGAGGTTTGAAAATTTATGTGAGGTTTGACATATTTAGCATGGGTTTGACGAAATTAGGATGGGTTTGATGAAACCGAACGAAAATTTATGTGGTTTGAAAATTTACCTGAGGTTTGAGCAATTTAGCATGGGTTTGAAGAAATTAGGATGGGTTTGATGAAATTAGGATGGGTTTGATGAATCCGAACGAAAATTTATGAGGTTTGAAAATTTATGTGAGGTTTGAGCAATTTAGCATGGGTTTGAAGAAATTAGGATGGGTTTGATGAATCCGAACGAAAATTTATGAAGTTTGAAAATTTATCTGAGGTTTGAGCAAATTAGCATGGGTTTGAAGATATTAGGATGGGTTTGATGAAACCGAACGAAAATTTATGTGGTTTGAAAATTTATGTGAGGTTTGAGCAATTTAGCATGGGTTTGAAGAAATTAGGATGGGTTTGATGAAACCGAACGAAAATTTATGTGGTTTGAAAATTTATGTGAGGTTTGACATATTTAGCATGGGTTTGACGAAATTAGGATGGGTTTGATGAAACCGAACGAAAATTTATGTGGTTTGAAAATTTACCTGAGGTTTGAGCAATTTAGCATGGGTTTGAAGAAATTAGGATGGGTTTGATGAAATTAGGATGGGTTTGATGAATCCGAACGAAAATTTATGAGGTTTGAAAATTTATCTGAGGTTTGAGCAAATTAGCATGGGTTTGAAGAAATTAGGATGGGTTTGATGAAACCGAACGAAAATTTATGTGGTTTGAAAATTTATGTGAGGTTTGAGCAATTTAGCATGGGTTTGAAGAAATTAGGATGGGTTTGATGAAACCGAACGAAAATTTATGTGGTTTGAAAATTTACCTGAGGTTTGAGCAATTTAGCATGGGTTTGAAGAAATTAGGATGGGTTTGATGAAATTAGGATGGGTTTGATGAATCCGAACGAAAATTTATGAGGTTTGAAAATTTATCTGAGGTTTGAGCAAATTAGCATGGGTTTGAAGAAATTAGGATGGGTTTGATGAAACCGAACGAAAATTTATGTGGTTTGAAAATTTACCTGAGGTTTGAGCAATTTAGCATGGGTTTGAAGAAATTAGGATGCGTTTGATGAAATTAGGATGGGTTTGATGAAACCGAACGAAAATTTATGTGGTTTGAAAATTTATGTGAGGTTTGAGCAATTTAGCATGGGTTTGAAGAAATTAGGATGGGTTTGATGAAACCGAACGAAAATTTATGTGAGGTTTGAAAATTTATGTGAGGTTTGACATATTTAGCATGGGTTTGACGAAATTAGGATGGGTTTGATGAAACCGAACGAAAATTTATGTGAGGTTTGAAAATTTATGTGAGGTTTGACATATTTAGCATGGGTTTGACGAAATTAGGATGGGTTTGATGAAACCGAACGAAAATTTATGTGGTTTGAAAATTTACCTGAGGTTTGAGCAATTTAGCATGGGTTTGAAGAAATTAGGATGGGTTTGATGAAATTAGGATGGGTTTGATGAAACCGAACGAAAATTTATGTGGTTTGAAAATTTATGTGAGGTTTGAGCAATTTAGCATGGGTTTGAAGAAATTAGGATGGGTTTGATGAAACCGAACGAAAATTTATGAGGTTTGAAAATTTATCTGAGGTTTGAGCAAATTAGCATGGGTTTGAAGAAATTAGGATGGGTTTGATGAAACCGAACGAAAATTTATGTGGTTTGAAAATTTATGTGAGGTTTGACATATTTAGCATGGGTTTGACGAAATTAGGATGGGTTTGATGAAACCGAACGAAAATTTATGTGGTTTGAAAATTTACCTGAGGTTTGAGCAATTTAGCATGGGTTTGAAGAAATTAGGATGGGTTTGATGAAACCGAACGAAAATTTATGTGAGGTTTGAAAATTTATGTGAGGTTTGACATATTTAGCATGGGTTTGACGAAATTAGGATGGGTTTGATGAAACCGAACGAAAATTTATGTGGCTTGAAAATTTACCTGAGGTTTGAGCAATTTAGCATGGGTTTGAAGAAATTAGGATGGGTTTGATGAAATTAGGATGGGTTTGATGAAACCGAACGAAAATTTATGTGGTTTGAAAATTTATGTGAGGTTTGAGCAATTTAGCATGGGTTTGAAGAAATTAGGATGGGTTTGATGAAACCGAACGAAAATTTATGTGGTTTGAAAATTTACCTGAGGTTTGAGCAATTTAGCATGGGTTTGAAGAAATTAGGATGGGTTTGATGAAATTAGGATGGGTTTGATGAATCCGAACGAAAATTTATGAGGTTTGAAAATTTATCTGAGGTTTGAGCAAATTAGCATGGGTTTGAAGAAATTAGGATGGGTTTGATGAAACCGAACGAAAATTTATGTGGTTTGAAAATTTACCTGAGGTTTGAGCAATTTAGCATGGGTTTGAAGAAATTAGGATGGGTTTGATGAAATTAGGATGGGTTTGATGAAACCGAACGAAAATTTATGTGGTTTGAAAATTTATGTGAGGTTTGAGCAATTTAGCATGGGTTTGAAGAAATTAGGATGGGTGTGATGAAACCGAACGAAAATTTATGTGAGGTTTGAAAATTTATGTGAGGTTTGACATATTTAGCATGGGTTTGACGAAATTAGGATGGGTTTGATAAAACCGAACGAAAATTTATGTGAGGTTTGAAAATTTATGTGAGGTTTGACATATTTAGCATGGGTTTGACGAAATTAGGATGGGTTTGATGAAACCGAACGAAAATTTATGTGGTTTGAAAATTTACCTGAGGTTTGAGCAATTTAGCATGGGTTTGAAGAAATTAGGATGGGTTTGATGAAATTAGGATGGGTTTGATGAAACCGAACGAAAATTTATGTGGTTTGAAAATTTATGTGAGGTTTGAGCAATTTAGCATGGGTTTGAAGAAATTAGGATGGGTTTGATGAAACCGAACGAAAATTTATGTGAGGTTTGAAAATTTATGTGAGGTTTGACAAAATTAGCATGGGTTTGACGAAATTAGGATGGGTTTGATGAATCCGAACGAAAATTTATGAGGTTTGAAAATTTATCTGAGGTTTGAGCAAATTAGCATGGGTTTGAAGAAATTAGGATGGGTTTGATGAAACCGAACGAAAATTTATGTGGTTTGAAAATTTATGTGAGGTTTGACATATTTAGCATGGGTTTGACGAAATTAGGATGGGTTTGATGAAACCGAACGAAAATTTATGTGGTTTGAAAATTTACCTGAGGTTTGAGCAATTTAGCATGGGTTTGAAGAAATTAGGATGGGTTTGATGAAACCGAACGAAAATTTATGTGAGGTTTGACATATTTAGCATGGGTTTGACGAAATTAGGATGGGTTTGATGAAACCGAACGAAAATTTATGTGGTTTGAAAATTTACCTGAGGTTTGAGCAATTTAGCATGGGTTTGAAGAAATTAGGATGGGTTTGATGAAATTAGGATGGGTTTGATGAAACCGAACGAAAATTTATGTGGTTTGAAAATTTATGTGAGGTTTGAGCAATTTAGCATGGGTTTGAAGAAATTAGGATGGGTTTGATGAAACCGAACGAAAATTTATGTGGTTTGAAAATTTATGTGAGGTTTGAGCAATTTAGCATGGGTTTGAAGAAATTAGGATGGGTTTGATGAAACCGAACGAAAATTTATGTGAGGTTTGAAAATTTATGTGAGGTTTGACATATTTAGCATGGGTTTGACGAAATTAGGATGGGTTTGATGAAACCGAACGAAAATTTATGTGGTTTGAAAATTTACCTGAGGTTTGAGCAATTTAGCATGGGTTTGAAGAAATTAGGATGGGTTTGATGAAATTAGGATGGGTTTGATGAATCCGAACGAAAATTTATGAGGTTTGAAAATTTATGTGAGGTTTGAGCAATTTAGCATGGGTTTGAAGAAATTAGGATGGGTTTGATGAATCCGAACGAAAATTTATGAAGTTTGAAAATTTATCTGAGGTTTGAGCAAATTAGCATGGGTTTGAAGAAATTAGGATGGGTTTGATGAAACCGAACGAAAATTTATGTGGTTTGAAAATTTATGTGAGGTTTGAGCAATTTAGCATGGGTTTGAAGAAATTAGGATGGGTTTGATGAAACCGAACGAAAATTTATGTGGTTTGAAAATTTATGTGAGGTTTGACATATTTAGCATGGGTTTGACGAAATTAGGATGGGTTTGATGAAACCGAACGAAAATTTATGTGGTTTGAAAATTTACCTGAGGTTTGAGCAATTTAGCATGGGTTTGAAGAAATTAGGATGGGTTTGATGAAATTAGGATGGGTTTGATGAATCCGAACGAAAATTTATGAGGTTTGAAAATTTATCTGAGGTTTGAGCAAATTAGCATGGGTTTGAAGAAATTAGGATGGGTTTGATGAAACCGAACGAAAATTTATGTGGTTTGAAAATTTATGTGAGGTTTGAGCAATTTAGCATGGGTTTGAAGAAATTAGGATGGGTTTGATGAAACCGAACGAAAATTTATGTGGTTTGAAAATTTACCTGAGGTTTGAGCAATTTAGCATGGGTTTGAAGAAATTAGGATGGGTTTGATGAAATTAGGATGGGTTTGATGAATCCGAACGAAAATTTATGAGGTTTGAAAATTTATCTGAGGTTTGAGCAAATTAGCATGGGTTTGAAGAAATTAGGATGGGTTTGATGAAACCGAACGAAAATTTATGTGGTTTGAAAATTTACCTGAGGTTTGAGCAATTTAGCATGGGTTTGAAGAAATTAGGATGGGTTTGATGAAATTAGGATGGGTTTGATGAAACCGAACGAAAATTTATGTGGTTTGAAAATTTATGTGAGGTTTGAGCAATTTAGCATGGGTTTGAAGAAATTAGGATGGGTTTGATGAAACCGAACGAAAATTTATGTGAGGTTTGAAAATTTATGTGAGGTTTGACATATTTAGCATGGGTTTGACGAAATTAGGATGGGTTTGATGAAACCGAACGAAAATTTATGTGAGGTTTGAAAATTTATGTGAGGTTTGACATATTTAGCATGGGTTTGACGAAATTAGGATGGGTTTGATGAAACCGAACGAAAATTTATGTGGTTTGAAAATTTACCTGAGGTTTGAGCAATTTAGCATGGGTTTGAAGAAATTAGGATGGGTTTGACGAAATTAGGATGGGTTTGATGAAACCGAACGAAAATTTATGTGGTTTGAAAATTTACCTGAGGTTTGAGCAATTTAGCATGGGTTTGAAGAAATTAGGATGGGTTTGATGAAATTAGGATGGGTTTGATGAAACCGAACGAAAATTTATGTGGTTTGAAAATTTATGTGAGGTTTGAGCAATTGAGCATGGGTTTGAAGAAATTAGGATGGGTTTGATGAAACCGAACGAAAATTTATGTGAGGTTTGAAAATTTATGTGAGGTTTGACATATTTAGCATGGGTTTGACGAAACCGAACGAAAATTTATGTGGTTTGAAAATTTACCTGAGGTTTGAGCAATTTAGCATGGGTTTGAAGAAATTAGGATGGGTTTGATGAAATTAGGATGGGTTTGATGAATCCGAACGAAAATTTATGAGGTTTGAAAATTTATGTGAGGTTTGAGCAATTTAGCATGGGTTTGAAGAAATTAGGATGGGTTTGATGAATCCGAACGAAAATTTATGAGGTTTGAAAATTTATCTGAGGTTTGAGCAAATTAGCATGGGTTTGAAGAAATTAGGATGGGTTTGATGAAATTAGGATGGGTTTGATGAAACCGAACGAAAATTTATGTGGTTTGAAAATTTATGTGAGGTTTGAGCAATTTAGCATGGGTTTGAAGAAATTAGGATGGGTTTGATGAAACCGAACGAAAATTTATGTGACGTTTGAAAATTTATGTGAGGTTTGACATATTTAGCATGGGTTTGACGAAATTAGGATGGGTTTGATGAAACCGAACGAAAATTTATGTGGTTTGAAAATTTACCTGAGGTTTGAGCAATTTAGCATGGGTTTGAAGAAATTAGGATGGGTTTGATGAAATTAGGATGGGTTTGATGAATCCGAACGAAAATTTATGAGGTTTGAAAATTTATGTGAGGTTTGAGCAATTTAGCATGGGTTTGAAGAAATTAGGATGGGTTTGATGAATCCGAACGAAAATTTATGAGGTTTGAAAATTTATCTGAGGTTTGAGCAAATTAGCATGGGTTTGAAGAAATTAGGATGGGTTTGATGAAACCGAACGAAAATTTATGTGGTTTGAAAATTTATGTGAGGTTTGAGCAATTTAGCATGGGTTTGAAGAAATTAGGATGGGTTTGATGAAACCGAACGAAAATTTATGTGGTTTGAAAATTTACCTGAGGTTTGAGCAATTTAGCATGGGTTTGAAGAAATTAGGATGGGTTTGATGAAATTAGGATGGGTTTGATGAATCCGAACGAAAATTTATGAGGTTTGAAAATTTATCTGAGGTTTGAGCAAATTAGCATGGGTTTGAAGAAATTAGGATGGGTTTGATGAAACCGAACGAAAATTTATGTGGTTTGAAAATTTACCTGAGGTTTGAGCAATTTAGCATGGGTTTGAAGAAATTAGGATGGGTTTGATGAAATTAGGATGGGTTTGATGAAACCGAACGAAAATTTATGTGGTTTGAAAATTTATGTGAGGTTTGAGCAATTTAGCATGGGTTTGAAGAAATTAGGATGGGTTTGATGAAACCGAACGAAAATTTATGTGAGGTTTGAAAATTTATGTGAGGTTTGACATATTTAGCATGGGTTTGACGAAATTAGGATGGGTTTGATGAAACCGAACGAAAATTTATGTGAGGTTTGAAAATTTATGTGAGGTTTGACATATTTAGCATGGGTTTGACGAAATTAGGATGGGTTTGATGAAACCGAACGAAAATTTATGTGGTTTGAAAATTTACCTGAGGTTTGAGCAATTTAGCATGGGTTTGAAGAAATTAAGATGGGTTTGATGAAATTAGGATGGGTTTGATGAAACCGAACGAAAATTTATGTGGTTTGAAAATTTATGTGAGGTTTGAGCAATTTAGCATGGGTTTGAAGAAATTAGGATGGGTTTGATGAAACCGAACGAAAATTTATGTGAGGTTTGAAAATTTATGTGAGGTTTGACATATTTAGCATGGGTTTGACGAAATTAGGATGGGTTTGATGAAACCGAACGAAAATTTATGTGGTTTGAAAATTTACCTGAGGTTTGAGCAATTTAGCATGGGTTTGAAGAAATTAGGATGGGTTTGATGAAATTAGGATGGGTTTGATGAATCCGAACGAAAATTTATGAGGTTTGAAAATTTATGTGAGGTTTGAGCAATTTAGCATGGGTTTGAAGAAATTAGGATGGGTTTGATGAATCCGAACGAAAATTTATGAGGTTTGAAAATTTATCTGAGGTTTGAGCAAATTAGCATGGGTTTGAAGAAATTAGGATGGGTTTGATGAAACCGAACGAAAATTTATGTGGTTTGAAAATTTATGTGAGGTTTGAGCAATTTAGCATGGGTTTGAAGAAATTAGGATGGGTTTGATGAAACCGAACGAAAATTTATGTGGTTTGAAAATTTACCTGAGGTTTGAGCAATTTAGCATGGGTTTGAAGAAATTAGGATGGGTTTGATGAAATTAGGATGGGTTTGATGAATCCGAACGAAAATTTATGAGGTTTGAAAATTTATCTGAGGTTTGAGCAAATTAGCATGGGTTTGAAGAAATTAGGATGGGTTTGATGAAACCGAACGAAAATTTATGTGGTTTGAAAATTTACCTGAGGTTTGAGCAATTTAGCATGGGTTTGAAGAAATTAGGATGGGTTTGATGAAATTAGGATGGGTTTGATGAAACCGAACGAAAATTTATGTGGTTTGAAAATTTATGTGAGGTTTGAGCAATTTAGCATGGGTTTGAAGAAATTAGGATGGGTTTGATGAAACCGAACGAAAATTTATGTGAGGTTTGAAAATTTATGTGAGGTTTGACATATTTAGCATGGGTTTGACGAAATTAGGATGGGTTTGATGAAACCGAACGAAAATTTATGTGAGGTTTGAAAATTTATGTGAGGTTTGACATATTTAGCATGGGTTTGACGAAATTAGGATGGGTTTGATGAAACCGAACGAAAATTTATGTGGTTTGAAAATTTACCTGAGGTTTGAGCAATTTAGCATGGGTTTGAAGAAATTAGGATGGGTTTGATGAAATTAGGATGGGTTTGATGAAACCGAACGAAAATTTATGTGGTTTGAAAATTTATGTGAGGTTTGAGCAATTTAGCATGGGTTTGAAGAAATTAGGATGGGTTTGATGAAACCGAACGAAAATTTATGTGGTTTGAAAATTTACCTGAGGTTTGAGCAATTTAGCATGGGTTTGAAGAAATTAGGATGGGTTTGATGAAATTAGGATGGGTTTGATGAAACCGAACGAAAATTTATGTGGTTTGAAAATTTATGTGAGGTTTGAGCAATTTAGCATGGGTTTGAAGAAATTAGGATGGGTTTGATGAAACCGAACGAAAATTTATGTGAGGTTTGAAAATTTATGTGAGGTTTGACATATTTAGCATGGGTTTGACGAAATTAGGATGGGTTTGATGAAACCGAACGAAAATTTATGTGGTTTGAAAATTTACCTGAGGTTTGAGCAATTTAGCATGGGTTTGAAGAAATTAGGATGGGTTTGATGAAATTAGGATGGGTTTGATGAATCCGAACGAAAATTTATGAGGTTTGAAAATTTATGTGAGGTTTGAGCAATTTAGCATGGGTTTGAAGAAATTAGGATGGGTTTGATGAATCCGAACGAAAATTTATGAGGTTTGAAAATTTATCTGAGGTTTGAGCAAATTAGCATGGGTTTGAAGAAATTAGGATGGGTTTGATGAAACCGAACGAAAATTTATGTGGTTTGAAAATTTATGTGAGGTTTGAGCAATTTAGCATGGGTTTGAAGAAATTAGGATGGGTTTGATGAAACCGAACGAAAATTTATGTGGTTTGAAAATTTATGTGAGGTTTGACATATTTAGCATGGGTTTGACGAAATTAGGATGGGTTTGATGAAACCGAACGAAAATTTATGTGGTTTGAAAATTTACCTGAGGTTTGAGCAATTTAGCATGGGTTTGAAGAAATTAGGATGGGTTTGATGAAATTAGGATGGGTTTGATGAATCCGAACGAAAATTTATGAGGTTTGAAAATTTATCTGAGGTTTGAGCAAATTAGCATGGGTTTGAAGAAATTAGGATGGGTTTGATGAAACCGAACGAAAATTTATGTGAGGTTTGAAAATTTATGTGAGGTTTGACATATTTAGCATGGGTTTGACGAAATTAGGATGGGTTTGATGAAACCGAACGAAAATTTATGTGGTTTGAAAATTTACCTGAGGTTTGAGCAATTTAGCATGGGTTTGAAGAAATTAGGATGGGTTTGATGAAATTAGGATGGGTTTGATGAATCCGAACGAAAATTTATGAGGTTTGAAAATTTATCTGAGGTTTGAGCAAATTAGCATGGGTTTGAAGAAATTAGGATGGGTTTGATGAAACCGAACGAAAATTTATGTGGTTTGAAAATTTACCTGAGGTTTGAGCAATTTAGCATGGGTTTGAAGAAATTAGGATGGGTTTGATGAAATTAGGATGGGTTTGATGAAACCGAACGAAAATTTATGTGGTTTGAAAATTTATGTGAGGTTTGAGCAATTTAGCATGGGTTTGAAGAAATTAGGATGGGTTTGATGAAACCGAACGAAAATTTATGTGAGGTTTGAAAATTTATGTGAGGTTTGACATATTTAGCATGGGTTTGACGAAATTAGGATGGGTTTGATAAAACCGAACGAAAATTTATGTGAGGTTTGAAAATTTATGTGAGGTTTGACATATTTAGCATGGGTTTGACGAAATTAGGATGGGTTTGATGAAACCGAACGAAAATTTATGTGGTTTGAAAATTTACCTGAGGTTTGAGCAATTTAGCATGGGTTTGAAGAAATTAGGATGGGTTTGATGAAATTAGGATGGGTTTGATGAATCCGAACGAAAATTTATGAGGTTTGAAAATTTATCTGAGGTTTGAGCAAATTAGCATGGGTTTGAAGAAATTAGGATGGGTTTGATGAAACCGAACGAAAATTTATGTGGTTTGAAAATTTACCTGAGGTTTGAGCAATTTAGCATGGGTTTGAAGAAATTAGGATGCGTTTGATGAAATTAGGATGGGTTTGATGAAACCGAACGAAAATTTATGTGGTTTGAAAATTTATGTGAGGTTTGAGCAATTTAGCATGGGTTTGAAGAAATTAGGATGGGTTTGATGAAACCGAACGAAAATTTATGTGAGGTTTGAAAATTTATGTGAGGTTTGACATATTTAGCATGGGTTTGACGAAATTAGGATGGGTTTGATGAAACCGAACGAAAATTTATGTGAGGTTTGAAAATTTATGTGAGGTTTGACATATTTAGCATGGGTTTGACGAAATTAGGATGGGTTTGATGAAACCGAACGAAAATTTATGTGGTTTGAAAATTTACCTGAGGTTTGAGCAATTTAGCATGGGTTTGAAGAAATTAGGATGGGTTTGATGAAATTAGGATGGGTTTGATGAAACCGAACGAAAATTTTTGTGGTTTGAAAATTTATGTGAGGTTTGAGCAATTTAGCATGGGTTTGAAGAAATTAGGATGGGTTTGATGAAACCGAACGAAAATTTATGTGAGGTTTGAAAATTTATGTGAGGTTTGACAAAATTAGCATGGGTTTGACGAAATTAGGATGGGTTTGATGAATCCGAACGAAAATTTATGAGGTTTGAAAATTTATCTGAGGTTTGAGCAAATTAGCATGGGTTTGAAGAAATTAGGATGGGTTTGATGAAACCGAACGAAAATTTATGTGGTTTGAAAATTTATGTGAGGTTTGACATATTTAGCATGGGTTTGACGAAATTAGGATGGGTTTGATGAAACCGAACGAAAATTTATGTGGTTTGAAAATTTACCTGAGGTTTGAGCAATTTAGCATGGGTTTGAAGAAATTAGGATGGGTTTGATGAAACCGAACGAAAATTTATGTGAGGTTTGAAAATTTATGTGAGGTTTGACATATTTAGCATGGGTTTGACGAAATTAGGATGGGTTTGATGAAACCGAACGAAAATTTATGTGGCTTGAAAATTTACCTGAGGTTTGAGCAATTTAGCATGGGTTTGAAGAAATTAGGATGGGTTTGATGAAATTAGGATGGGTTTGATGAAACCGAACGAAAATTTATGTGGTTTGAAAATTTATGTGAGGTTTGAGCAATTTAGCATGGGTTTGAAGAAATTAGGATGGGTTTGATGAAACCGAACGAAAATTTATGTGGTTTGAAAATTTACCTGAGGTTTGAGCAATTTAGCATGGGTTTGAAGAAATTAGGATGGGTTTGATGAAATTAGGATGGGTTTGATGAATCCGAACGAAAATTTATGAGGTTTGAAAATTTATCTGAGGTTTGAGCAAATTAGCATGGGTTTGAAGAAATTAGGATGGGTTTGATGAAACCGAACGAAAATTTATGTGGTTTGAAAATTTACCTGAGGTTTGAGCAATTTAGCATGGGTTTGAAGAAATTAGGATGGGTTTGATGAAATTAGGATGGGTTTGATGAAACCGAACGAAAATTTATGTGGTTTGAAAATTTATGTGAGGTTTGAGCAATTTAGCATGGGTTTGAAGAAATTAGGATGGGCGTGATGAAACCGAACGAAAATTTATGTGAGGTTTGAAAATTTATGTGAGGTTTGACATATTTAGCATGGGTTTGACGAAATTAGGATGGGTTTGATGAAACCGAACGAAAATTTATGTGGTTTGAAAATTTATGTGAGGTTTGAGCAATTTAGCATGGGTTTGAAGAAATTAGGATGGGTTTGATGAAACCGAACGAAAATTTATGTGGTTTGAAAATTTATGTGAGGTTTGACATATTTAGCATGGGTTTGACGAAATTAGGATGGGTTTGATGAAACCGAACGAAAATTTATGTGGTTTGAAAATTTACCTGAGGTTTGAGCAATTTAGCATGGGTTTGAAGAAATTAGGATGGGTTTGATGAAATTAGGATGGGTTTGATGAATCCGAACGAAAATTTATGAGGTTTGAAAATTTATCTGAGGTTTGAGCAAATTAGCATGGGTTTGAAGAAATTAGGATGGGTTTGATGAAACCGAACGAAAATTTATGTGAGGTTTGAAAATGTATGTGAGGTTTGACATATTTAGCATGGGTTTGACGAAATTAGGATGGGTTTGATGAAACCGAACGAAAATTTATGTGAGGTTTGAAAATTTATGTGAGGTTTGACATATTTAGCATGGGTTTGACGAAATTAGGATGGGTTTGATGAAACCGAACGAAAATTTATGTGGTTTGAAAATTTACCTGAGGTTTGAGCAATTTAGCATGGGTTTGAAGAAATTAGGATGGGTTTGATGAAATTAGGATGGGTTTGATGAATCCGAACGAAAATTTATGAGGTTTGAAAATTTATCTGAGGTTTGAGCAAATTAGCATGGGTTTGAAGAAATTAGGATGGGTTTGATGAAACCGAACGAAAATTTATGTGGTTTGAAAATTTACCTGAGGTTTGAGCAATTTAGCATGGGTTTGAAGAAATTAGGATGGGTTTGATGAAATTAGGATGGGTTTGATGAAACCGAACGAAAATTTATGTGGTTTGAAAATTTACCTGAGGTTTGAGCAATTTAGCATGGGTTTGAAGAAATTAGGATGGGTTTGATGAAATTAGGATGGGTTTGATGAATCCGAACGAAAATTTATGAGGTTTGAAAATTTATCTGAGGTTTGAGCAAATTAGCATGGGTTTGAAGAAATTAGGATGGGTTTGATGAAACCGAACGAAAATTTATGTGGTTTGAAAATTTACCTGAGGTTTGAGCAATTTAGCATGGGTTTGAAGAAATTAGGATGGGTTTGATGAAATTAGGATGGGTTTGATGAATCCGAACGAAAATTTATGAGGTTTGAAAATTTATCTGAGGTTTGAGCAAATTAGCATGGGTTTGAAGAAATTAGGATGGGTTTGATGAAACCGAACGAAAATTTATGTGGTTTGAAAATTTACCTGAGGTTTGAGCAATTTAGCATGGGTTTGAAGAAATTAGGATGGGTTTGATGAAATTAGGATGGGTTTGATGAAACCGAACGAAAATTTATGTGGTTTGAAAATTTATGTGAGGTTTGAGCAATTTAGCATGGGTTTGAAGAAATTAGGATGGGTTTGATGAAACCGAACGAAAATTTATGTGAGGTTTGAAAATTTATGTGAGGTTTGACATATTTAGCATGGGTTTGACGAAATTAGGATGGGTTTGATGAAACCGAACGAAAATTTATGTGAGGTTTGAAAATTTATGTGAGGTTTGACATATTTAGCATGGGTTTGACGAAATTAGGATGGGTTTGATGAAACCGAACGAAAATTTATGTGGTTTGAAAATTTACCTGAGGTTTGAGCAATTTAGCATGGGTTTGAAGAAATTAGGATGGGTTTGATGAAATTAGGATGGGTTTGATGAAACCGAACGAAAATTTATGTGGTTTGAAAATTTATGTGAGGTTTGAGCAATTTAGCATGGGTTTGAAGAAATTAGGATGGGTTTGATGAAACCGAACGAAAATTTATGTGAGGTTTGAAAATTTATGTGAGGTTTGACATATTTAGCATGGGTTTGACGAAATTAGGATGGGTTTGATGAAACCGAACGAAAATTTATGTGGTTTGAAAATTTATGTGAGGTTTGACATATTTAGCATGGGTTTGACGAAATTAGGATGGGTTTGATGAAACCGAACGAAAATTTATGTGGTTTGAAAATTTACCTGAGGTTTGAGCAATTTAGCATGGGTTTGAAGAAATTAGGATGGGTTTGATGAAATTAGGATGGGTTTGATGAATCCGAACGAAAATTTATGAGGTTTGAAAATTTATCTGAGGTTTGAGCAAATTAGCATGGGTTTGAAGAAATTAGGATGGGTTTGATGAAACCGAACGAAAATTTATGTGGTTTGAAAATTTATGTGAGGTTTGAGCAATTTAGCATGGGTTTGAAGAAATTAGGATGGGTTTGATGAAACCGAACGAAAATTTATGTGAGGTTTGAAAATTTATGTGAGGTTTGACATATTTAGCATGGGTTTGACGAAATTAGGATGGGTTTGATGAAACCGAACGAAAATTTATGTGGTTTGAAAATTTACCTGAGGTTTGAGCAATTTAGCATGGGTTTGAAGAAATTAGGATGGGTTTGATGAAATTAGGATGGGTTTGATGAATCCGAACGAAAATTTATGAGGTTTGAAAATTTATGTGAGGTTTGAGCAATTTAGCATGGGTTTGAAGAAATTAGGATGGGTTTGATGAATCCGAACGAAAATTTATGAAGTTTGAAAATTTATCTGAGGTTTGAGCAAATTAGCATGGGTTTGAAGATATTAGGATGGGTTTGATGAAACCGAACGAAAATTTATGTGGTTTGAAAATTTATGTGAGGTTTGAGCAATTTAGCATGGGTTTGAAGAAATTAGGATGGGTTTGATGAAACCGAACGAAAATTTATGTGGTTTGAAAATTTATGTGAGGTTTGACATATTTAGCATGGGTTTGACGAAATTAGGATGGGTTTGATGAAACCGAACGAAAATTTATGTGGTTTGAAAATTTACCTGAGGTTTGAGCAATTTAGCATGGGTTTGAAGAAATTAGGATGGGTTTGATGAAATTAGGATGGGTTTGATGAATCCGAACGAAAATTTATGAGGTTTGAAAATTTATCTGAGGTTTGAGCAAATTAGCATGGGTTTGAAGAAATTAGGATGGGTTTGATGAAACCGAACGAAAATTTATGTGGTTTGAAAATTTATGTGAGGTTTGAGCAATTTAGCATGGGTTTGAAGAAATTAGGATGGGTTTGATGAAACCGAACGAAAATTTATGTGGTTTGAAAATTTACCTGAGGTTTGAGCAATTTAGCATGGGTTTGAAGAAATTAGGATGGGTTTGATGAAATTAGGATGGGTTTGATGAATCCGAACGAAAATTTATGAGGTTTGAAAATTTATCTGAGGTTTGAGCAAATTAGCATGGGTTTGAAGAAATTAGGATGGGTTTGATGAAACCGAACGAAAATTTATGTGGTTTGAAAATTTACCTGAGGTTTGAGCAATTTAGCATGGGTTTGAAGAAATTAGGATGCGTTTGATGAAATTAGGATGGGTTTGATGAAACCGAACGAAAATTTATGTGGTTTGAAAATTTATGTGAGGTTTGAGCAATTTAGCATGGGTTTGAAGAAATTAGGATGGGTTTGATGAAACCGAACGAAAATTTATGTGAGGTTTGAAAATTTATGTGAGGTTTGACATATTTAGCATGGGTTTGACGAAATTAGGATGGGTTTGATGAAACCGAACGAAAATTTATGTGAGGTTTGAAAATTTATGTGAGGTTTGACATATTTAGCATGGGTTTGACGAAATTAGGATGGGTTTGATGAAACCGAACGAAAATTTATGTGGTTTGAAAATTTACCTGAGGTTTGAGCAATTTAGCATGGGTTTGAAGAAATTAGGATGGGTTTGATGAAATTAGGATGGGTTTGATGAAACCGAACGAAAATTTATGTGGTTTGAAAATTTATGTGAGGTTTGAGCAATTTAGCATGGGTTTGAAGAAATTAGGATGGGTTTGATGAAACCGAACGAAAATTTATGAGGTTTGAAAATTTATCTGAGGTTTGAGCAAATTAGCATGGGTTTGAAGAAATTAGGATGGGTTTGATGAAACCGAACGAAAATTTATGTGGTTTGAAAATTTATGTGAGGTTTGACATATTTAGCATGGGTTTGACGAAATTAGGATGGGTTTGATGAAACCGAACGAAAATTTATGTGGTTTGAAAATTTACCTGAGGTTTGAGCAATTTAGCATGGGTTTGAAGAAATTAGGATGGGTTTGATGAAACCGAACGAAAATTTATGTGAGGTTTGAAAATTTATGTGAGGTTTGACATATTTAGCATGGGTTTGACGAAATTAGGATGGGTTTGATGAAACCGAACGAAAATTTATGTGGCTTGAAAATTTACCTGAGGTTTGAGCAATTTAGCATGGGTTTGAAGAAATTAGGATGGGTTTGATGAAATTAGGATGGGTTTGATGAATCCGAACGAAAATTTATGAGGTTTGAAAATTTATGTGAGGTTTGAGCAATTTAGCATGGGTTTGAAGAAATTAGGATGGGTTTGATGAATCCGAACGAAAATTTATGAAGTTTGAAAATTTATCTGAGGTTTGAGCAAATTAGCATGGGTTTGAAGATATTAGGATGGGTTTGATGAAACCGAACGAAAATTTATGTGGTTTGAAAATTTATGTGAGGTTTGACATATTTAGCATGGGTTTGACGAAATTAGGATGGGTTTGATGAAACCGAACGAAAATTTATGTGAGGTTTGAAAATTTATGTGAGGTTTGACATATTTAGCATGGGTTTGACGAAATTAGGATGGGTTTGATGAAACCGAACGAAAATTTATGTGGTTTGAAAATTTACCTGAGGTTTGAGCAATTTAGCATGGGTTTGAAGAAATTAGGATGGGTTTGATGAAATTAGGATGGGTTTGATGAAACCGAACGAAAATTTATGTGGTTTGAAAATTTATGTGAGGTTTGAGCAATTTAGCATGGGTTTGAAGAAATTAGGATGGGTTTGATGAAACCGAACGAAAATTTATGTGAGGTTTGAAAATTTATGTGAGGTTTGACATATTTAGCATGGGTTTGACGAAATTAGGATGGGTTTGATGAAACCGAACGAAAATTTATGTGGTTTGAAAATTTATGTGAGGTTTGACATATTTAGCATGGGTTTGACGAAATTAGGATGGGTTTGATGAAACCGAACGAAAATTTATGTGGTTTGAAAATTTACCTGAGGTTTGAGCAATTTAGCATGGGTTTGAAGAAATTAGGATGGGTTTGATGAAATTAGGATGGGTTTGATGAATCCGAACGAAAATTTATGAGGTTTGAAAATTTATCTGAGGTTTGAGCAAATTAGCATGGGTTTGAAGAAATTAGGATGGGTTTGATGAAACCGAACGAAAATTTATGTGGTTTGAAAATTTATGTGAGGTTTGAGCAATTTAGCATGGGTTTGAAGAAATTAGGATGGGTTTGATGAAACCGAACGAAAATTTATGTGAGGTTTGAAAATTTATGTGAGGTTTGACATATTTAGCATGGGTTTGACGAAATTAGGATGGGTTTGATGAAACCGAACGAAAATTTATGTGGTTTGAAAATTTACCTGAGGTTTGAGCAATTTAGCATGGGTTTGAAGAAATTAGGATGGGTTTGATGAAATTAGGATGGGTTTGATGAATCCGAACGAAAATTTATGAGGTTTGAAAATTTATGTGAGGTTTGAGCAATTTAGCATGGGTTTGAAGAAATTAGGATGGGTTTGATGAATCCGAACGAAAATTTATGAAGTTTGAAAATTTATCTGAGGTTTGAGCAAATTAGCATGGGTTTGAAGATATTAGGATGGGTTTGATGAAACCGAACGAAAATTTATGTGGTTTGAAAATTTATGTGAGGTTTGAGCAATTTAGCATGGGTTTGAAGAAATTAGGATGGGTTTGATGAAACCGAACGAAAATTTATGTGGTTTGAAAATTTATGTGAGGTTTGACATATTTAGCATGGGTTTGACGAAATTAGGATGGGTTTGATGAAACCGAACGAAAATTTATGTGGTTTGAAAATTTACCTGAGGTTTGAGCAATTTAGCATGGGTTTGAAGAAATTAGGATGGGTTTGATGAAATTAGGATGGGTTTGATGAATCCGAACGAAAATTTATGAGGTTTGAAAATTTATCTGAGGTTTGAGCAAATTAGCATGGGTTTGAAGAAATTAGGATGGGTTTGATGAAACCGAACGAAAATTTATGTGGTTTGAAAATTTATGTGAGGTTTGAGCAATTTAGCATGGGTTTGAAGAAATTAGGATGGGTTTGATGAAACCGAACGAAAATTTATGTGGTTTGAAAATTTACCTGAGGTTTGAGCAATTTAGCATGGGTTTGAAGAAATTAGGATGGGTTTGATGAAATTAGGATGGGTTTGATGAATCCGAACGAAAATTTATGAGGTTTGAAAATTTATCTGAGGTTTGAGCAAATTAGCATGGGTTTGAAGAAATTAGGATGGGTTTGATGAAACCGAACGAAAATTTATGTGGTTTGAAAATTTACCTGAGGTTTGAGCAATTTAGCATGGGTTTGAAGAAATTAGGATGCGTTTGATGAAATTAGGATGGGTTTGATGAAACCGAACGAAAATTTATGTGGTTTGAAAATTTATGTGAGGTTTGAGCAATTTAGCATGGGTTTGAAGAAATTAGGATGGGTTTGATGAAACCGAACGAAAATTTATGTGAGGTTTGAAAATTTATGTGAGGTTTGACATATTTAGCATGGGTTTGACGAAATTAGGATGGGTTTGATGAAACCGAACGAAAATTTATGTGAGGTTTGAAAATTTATGTGAGGTTTGACATATTTAGCATGGGTTTGACGAAATTAGGATGGGTTTGATGAAACCGAACGAAAATTTATGTGGTTTGAAAATTTACCTGAGGTTTGAGCAATTTAGCATGGGTTTGAAGAAATTAGGATGGGTTTGATGAAATTAGGATGGGTTTGATGAAACCGAACGAAAATTTATGTGGTTTGAAAATTTATGTGAGGTTTGAGCAATTTAGCATGGGTTTGAAGAAATTAGGATGGGTTTGATGAAACCGAACGAAAATTTATGAGGTTTGAAAATTTATCTGAGGTTTGAGCAAATTAGCATGGGTTTGAAGAAATTAGGATGGGTTTGATGAAACCGAACGAAAATTTATGTGGTTTGAAAATTTATGTGAGGTTTGACATATTTAGCATGGGTTTGACGAAATTAGGATGGGTTTGATGAAACCGAACGAAAATTTATGTGGTTTGAAAATTTACCTGAGGTTTGAGCAATTTAGCATGGGTTTGAAGAAATTAGGATGGGTTTGATGAAACCGAACGAAAATTTATGTGAGGTTTGAAAATTTATGTGAGGTTTGACATATTTAGCATGGGTTTGACGAAATTAGGATGGGTTTGATGAAACCGAACGAAAATTTATGTGGTTTGAAAATTTATGTGAGGTTTGACATATTTAGCATGGGTTTGACGAAATTAGGATGGGTTTGATGAAACCGAACGAAAATTTATGTGGTTTGAAAATTTACCTGAGGTTTGAGCAATTTAGCATGGGTTTGAAGAAATTAGGATGGGTTTGATGAAATTAGGATGGGTTTGATGAATCCGAACGAAAATTTATGAGGTTTGAAAATTTATCTGAGGTTTGAGCAAATTAGCATGGGTTTGAAGAAATTAGGATGGGTTTGATGAAACCGAACGAAAATTTATGTGGTTTGAAAATTTATGTGAGGTTTGAGCAATTTAGCATGGGTTTGAAGAAATTAGGATGGGTTTGATGAAACCGAACGAAAATTTATGTGAGGTTTGAAAATTTATGTGAGGTTTGACATATTTAGCATGGGTTTGACGAAATTAGGATGGGTTTGATGAAACCGAACGAAAATTTATGTGGTTTGAAAATTTACCTGAGGTTTGAGCAATTTAGCATGGGTTTGAAGAAATTAGGATGGGTTTGATGAAATTAGGATGGGTTTGATGAATCCGAACGAAAATTTATGAGGTTTGAAAATTTATGTGAGGTTTGAGCAATTTAGCATGGGTTTGAAGAAATTAGGATGGGTTTGATGAATCCGAACGAAAATTTATGAAGTTTGAAAATTTATCTGAGGTTTGAGCAAATTAGCATGGGTTTGAAGATATTAGGATGGGTTTGATGAAACCGAACGAAAATTTATGTGGTTTGAAAATTTATGTGAGGTTTGAGCAATTTAGCATGGGTTTGAAGAAATTAGGATGGGTTTGATGAAACCGAACGAAAATTTATGTGGTTTGAAAATTTATGTGAGGTTTGACATATTTAGCATGGGTTTGACGAAATTAGGATGGGTTTGATGAAACCGAACGAAAATTTATGTGGTTTGAAAATTTACCTGAGGTTTGAGCAATTTAGCATGGGTTTGAAGAAATTAGGATGGGTTTGATGAAATTAGGATGGGTTTGATGAATCCGAACGAAAATTTATGAGGTTTGAAAATTTATCTGAGGTTTGAGCAAATTAGCATGGGTTTGAAGAAATTAGGATGGGTTTGATGAAACCGAACGAAAATTTATGTGGTTTGAAAATTTATGTGAGGTTTGAGCAATTTAGCATGGGTTTGAAGAAATTAGGATGGGTTTGATGAAACCGAACGAAAATTTATGTGGTTTGAAAATTTACCTGAGGTTTGAGCAATTTAGCATGGGTTTGAAGAAATTAGGATGGGTTTGATGAAATTAGGATGGGTTTGATGAATCCGAACGAAAATTTATGAGGTTTGAAAATTTATCTGAGGTTTGAGCAAATTAGCATGGGTTTGAAGAAATTAGGATGGGTTTGATGAAACCGAACGAAAATTTATGTGGTTTGAAAATTTACCTGAGGTTTGAGCAATTTAGCATGGGTTTGAAGAAATTAGGATGCGTTTGATGAAATTAGGATGGGTTTGATGAAACCGAACGAAAATTTATGTGGTTTGAAAATTTATGTGAGGTTTGAGCAATTTAGCATGGGTTTGAAGAAATTAGGATGGGTTTGATGAAACCGAACGAAAATTTATGTGAGGTTTGAAAATTTATGTGAGGTTTGACATATTTAGCATGGGTTTGACGAAATTAGGATGGGTTTGATGAAACCGAACGAAAATTTATGTGAGGTTTGAAAATTTATGTGAGGTTTGACATATTTAGCATGGGTTTGACGAAATTAGGATGGGTTTGATGAAACCGAACGAAAATTTATGTGGTTTGAAAATTTACCTGAGGTTTGAGCAATTTAGCATGGGTTTGAAGAAATTAGGATGGGTTTGATGAAATTAGGATGGGTTTGATGAAACCGAACGAAAATTTATGTGGTTTGAAAATTTATGTGAGGTTTGAGCAATTTAGCATGGGTTTGAAGAAATTAGGATGGGTTTGATGAAACCGAACGAAAATTTATGAGGTTTGAAAATTTATCTGAGGTTTGAGCAAATTAGCATGGGTTTGAAGAAATTAGGATGGGTTTGATGAAACCGAACGAAAATTTATGTGGTTTGAAAATTTATGTGAGGTTTGACATATTTAGCATGGGTTTGACGAAATTAGGATGGGTTTGATGAAACCGAACGAAAATTTATGTGGTTTGAAAATTTACCTGAGGTTTGAGCAATTTAGCATGGGTTTGAAGAAATTAGGATGGGTTTGATGAAACCGAACGAAAATTTATGTGAGGTTTGAAAATTTATGTGAGGTTTGACATATTTAGCATGGGTTTGACGAAATTAGGATGGGTTTGATGAAACCGAACGAAAATTTATGTGGCTTGAAAATTTACCTGAGGTTTGAGCAATTTAGCATGGGTTTGAAGAAATTAGGATGGGTTTGATGAAATTAGGATGGGTTTGATGAAACCGAACGAAAATTTATGTGGTTTGAAAATTTATGTGAGGTTTGAGCAATTTAGCATGGGTTTGAAGAAATTAGGATGGGTTTGATGAAACCGAACGAAAATTTATGTGAGGTTTGAAAATTTATGTGAGGTTTGACATATTTAGCATGGGTTTGACGAAATTAGGATGGGTTTGATAAAACCGAACGAAAATTTATGTGAGGTTTGAAAATTTATGTGAGGTTTGACATATTTAGCATGGGTTTGACGAAATTAGGATGGGTTTGATGAAACCGAACGAAAATTTATGTGGTTTGAAAATTTACCTGAGGTTTGAGCAATTTAGCATGGGTTTGAAGAAATTAGGATGGGTTTGATGAAATTAGGATGGGTTTGATGAAACCGAACGAAAATTTATGTGGTTTGAAAATTTATGTGAGGTTTGAGCAATTTAGCATGGGTTTGAAGAAATTAGGATGGGTTTGATGAAACCGAACGAAAATTTATGTGAGGTTTGAAAATTTATGTGAGGTTTGACAAAATTAGCATGGGTTTGACGAAATTAGGATGGGTTTGATGAATCCGAACGAAAATTTATGAGGTTTGAAAATTTATCTGAGGTTTGAGCAAATTAGCATGGGTTTGAAGAAATTAGGATGGGTTTGATGAAACCGAACGAAAATTTATGTGGTTTGAAAATTTATGTGAGGTTTGACATATTTAGCATGGGTTTGACGAAATTAGGATGGGTTTGATGAAACCGAACGAAAATTTATGTGGTTTGAAAATTTACCTGAGGTTTGAGCAATTTAGCATGGGTTTGAAGAAATTAGGATGGGTTTGATGAAACCGAACGAAAATTTATGTGAGGTTTGACATATTTAGCATGGGTTTGACGAAATTAGGATGGGTTTGATGAAACCGAACGAAAATTTATGTGGTTTGAAAATTTACCTGAGGTTTGAGCAATTTAGCATGGGTTTGAAGAAATTAGGATGGGTTTGATGAAATTAGGATGGGTTTGATGAAACCGAACGAAAATTTATGTGGTTTGAAAATTTATGTGAGGTTTGAGCAATTTAGCATGGGTTTGAAGAAATTAGGATGGGTTTGATGAAACCGAACGAAAATTTATGTGGTTTGAAAATTTATGTGAGGTTTGAGCAATTTAGCATGGGTTTGAAGAAATTAGGATGGGTTTGATGAAACCGAACGAAAATTTATGTGAGGTTTGAAAATTTATGTGAGGTTTGACATATTTAGCATGGGTTTGACGAAATTAGGATGGGTTTGATGAAACCGAACGAAAATTTATGTGGTTTGAAAATTTACCTGAGGTTTGAGCAATTTAGCATGGGTTTGAAGAAATTAGGATGGGTTTGATGAAATTAGGATGGGTTTGATGAATCCGAACGAAAATTTATGAGGTTTGAAAATTTATGTGAGGTTTGAGCAATTTAGCATGGGTTTGAAGAAATTAGGATGGGTTTGATGAATCCGAACGAAAATTTATGAAGTTTGAAAATTTATCTGAGGTTTGAGCAAATTAGCATGGGTTTGAAGAAATTAGGATGGGTTTGATGAAACCGAACGAAAATTTATGTGGTTTGAAAATTTATGTGAGGTTTGAGCAATTTAGCATGGGTTTGAAGAAATTAGGATGGGTTTGATGAAACCGAACGAAAATTTATGTGGTTTGAAAATTTATGTGAGGTTTGACATATTTAGCATGGGTTTGACGAAATTAGGATGGGTTTGATGAAACCGAACGAAAATTTATGTGGTTTGAAAATTTACCTGAGGTTTGAGCAATTTAGCATGGGTTTGAAGAAATTAGGATGGGTTTGATGAAATTAGGATGGGTTTGATGAATCCGAACGAAAATTTATGAGGTTTGAAAATTTATCTGAGGTTTGAGCAAATTAGCATGGGTTTGAAGAAATTAGGATGGGTTTGATGAAACCGAACGAAAATTTATGTGGTTTGAAAATTTATGTGAGGTTTGAGCAATTTAGCATGGGTTTGAAGAAATTAGGATGGGTTTGATGAAACCGAACGAAAATTTATGTGGTTTGAAAATTTACCTGAGGTTTGAGCAATTTAGCATGGGTTTGAAGAAATTAGGATGGGTTTGATGAAATTAGGATGGGTTTGATGAATCCGAACGAAAATTTATGAGGTTTGAAAATTTATCTGAGGTTTGAGCAAATTAGCATGGGTTTGAAGAAATTAGGATGGGTTTGATGAAACCGAACGAAAATTTATGTGGTTTGAAAATTTACCTGAGGTTTGAGCAATTTAGCATGGGTTTGAAGAAATTAGGATGGGTTTGATGAAATTAGGATGGGTTTGATGAAACCGAACGAAAATTTATGTGGTTTGAAAATTTATGTGAGGTTTGAGCAATTTAGCATGGGTTTGAAGAAATTAGGATGGGTTTGATGAAACCGAACGAAAATTTATGTGAGGTTTGAAAATTTATGTGAGGTTTGACATATTTAGCATGGGTTTGACGAAATTAGGATGGGTTTGATGAAACCGAACGAAAATTTATGTGAGGTTTGAAAATTTATGTGAGGTTTGACATATTTAGCATGGGTTTGACGAAATTAGGATGGGTTTGATGAAACCGAACGAAAATTTATGTGGTTTGAAAATTTACCTGAGGTTTGAGCAATTTAGCATGGGTTTGAAGAAATTAGGATGGGTTTGACGAAATTAGGATGGGTTTGATGAAACCGAACGAAAATTTATGTGGTTTGAAAATTTACCTGAGGTTTGAGCAATTTAGCATGGGTTTGAAGAAATTAGGATGGGTTTGATGAAATTAGGATGGGTTTGATGAAACCGAACGAAAATTTATGTGGTTTGAAAATTTATGTGAGGTTTGAGCAATTTAGCATGGGTTTGAAGAAATTAGGATGGGTTTGATGAAACCGAACGAAAATTTATGTGAGGTTTGAAAATTTATGTGAGGTTTGACATATTTAGCATGGGTTTGACGAAACCGAACGAAAATTTATGTGGTTTGAAAATTTACCTGAGGTTTGAGCAATTTAGCATGGGTTTGAAGAAATTAGGATGGGTTTGATGAAATTAGGATGGGTTTGATGAATCCGAACGAAAATTTATGAGGTTTGAAAATTTATGTGAGGTTTGAGCAATTTAGCATGGGTTTGAAGAAATTAGGATGGGTTTGATGAATCCGAACGAAAATTTATGAGGTTTGAAAATTTATCTGAGGTTTGAGCAAATTAGCATGGGTTTGAAGAAATTAGGATGGGTTTGATGAAATTAGGATGGGTTTGATGAAACCGAACGAAAATTTATGTGGTTTGAAAATTTATGTGAGGTTTGAGCAATTTAGCATGGGTTTGAAGAAATTAGGATGGGTTTGATGAAACCGAACGAAAATTTATGTGACGTTTGAAAATTTATGTGAGGTTTGACATATTTAGCATGGGTTTGACGAAATTAGGATGGGTTTGATGAAACCGAACGAAAATTTATGTGGTTTGAAAATTTACCTGAGGTTTGAGCAATTTAGCATGGGTTTGAAGAAATTAGGATGGGTTTGATGAAATTAGGATGGGTTTGATGAATCCGAACGAAAATTTATGAGGTTTGAAAATTTATGTGAGGTTTGAGCAATTTAGCATGGGTTTGAAGAAATTAGGATGGGTTTGATGAATCCGAACGAAAATTTATGAGGTTTGAAAATTTATCTGAGGTTTGAGCAAATTAGCATGGGTTTGAAGAAATTAGGATGGGTTTGATGAAACCGAACGAAAATTTATGTGGTTTGAAAATTTATGTGAGGTTTGAGCAATTTAGCATGGGTTTGAAGAAATTAGGATGGGTTTGATGAAACCGAACGAAAATTTATGTGGTTTGAAAATTTACCTGAGGTTTGAGCAATTTAGCATGGGTTTGAAGAAATTAGGATGGGTTTGATGAAATTAGGATGGGTTTGATGAATCCGAACGAAAATTTATGAGGTTTGAAAATTTATCTGAGGTTTGAGCAAATTAGCATGGGTTTGAAGAAATTAGGATGGGTTTGATGAAACCGAACGAAAATTTATGTGGTTTGAAAATTTACCTGAGGTTTGAGCAATTTAGCATGGGTTTGAAGAAATTAGGATGGGTTTGATGAAATTAGGATGGGTTTGATGAAACCGAACGAAAATTTATGTGGTTTGAAAATTTATGTGAGGTTTGAGCAATTTAGCATGGGTTTGAAGAAATTAGGATGGGTTTGATGAAACCGAACGAAAATTTATGTGAGGTTTGAAAATTTATGTGAGGTTTGACATATTTAGCATGGGTTTGACGAAATTAGGATGGGTTTGATGAAACCGAACGAAAATTTATGTGAGGTTTGAAAATTTATGTGAGGTTTGACATATTTAGCATGGGTTTGACGAAATTAGGATGGGTTTGATGAAACCGAACGAAAATTTATGTGGTTTGAAAATTTACCTGAGGTTTGAGCAATTTAGCATGGGTTTGAAGAAATTAAGATGGGTTTGATGAAATTAGGATGGGTTTGATGAAACCGAACGAAAATTTATGTGGTTTGAAAATTTATGTGAGGTTTGAGCAATTTAGCATGGGTTTGAAGAAATTAGGATGGGTTTGATGAAACCGAACGAAAATTTATGTGAGGTTTGAAAATTTATGTGAGGTTTGACATATTTAGCATGGGTTTGACGAAATTAGGATGGGTTTGATGAAACCGAACGAAAATTTATGTGGTTTGAAAATTTACCTGAGGTTTGAGCAATTTAGCATGGGTTTGAAGAAATTAGGATGGGTTTGATGAAATTAGGATGGGTTTGATGAATCCGAACGAAAATTTATGAGGTTTGAAAATTTATGTGAGGTTTGAGCAATTTAGCATGGGTTTGAAGAAATTAGGATGGGTTTGATGAATCCGAACGAAAATTTATGAGGTTTGAAAATTTATCTGAGGTTTGAGCAAATTAGCATGGGTTTGAAGAAATTAGGATGGGTTTGATGAAACCGAACGAAAATTTATGTGGTTTGAAAATTTATGTGAGGTTTGAGCAATTTAGCATGGGTTTGAAGAAATTAGGATGGGTTTGATGAAACCGAACGAAAATTTATGTGGTTTGAAAATTTACCTGAGGTTTGAGCAATTTAGCATGGGTTTGAAGAAATTAGGATGGGTTTGATGAAATTAGGATGGGTTTGATGAATCCGAACGAAAATTTATGAGGTTTGAAAATTTATCTGAGGTTTGAGCAAATTAGCATGGGTTTGAAGAAATTAGGATGGGTTTGATGAAACCGAACGAAAATTTATGTGGTTTGAAAATTTACCTGAGGTTTGAGCAATTTAGCATGGGTTTGAAGAAATTAGGATGGGTTTGATGAAATTAGGATGGGTTTGATGAAACCGAACGAAAATTTATGTGGTTTGAAAATTTATGTGAGGTTTGAGCAATTTAGCATGGGTTTGAAGAAATTAGGATGGGTTTGATGAAACCGAACGAAAATTTATGTGAGGTTTGAAAATTTATGTGAGGTTTGACATATTTAGCATGGGTTTGACGAAATTAGGATGGGTTTGATGAAACCGAACGAAAATTTATGTGAGGTTTGAAAATTTATGTGAGGTTTGACATATTTAGCATGGGTTTGACGAAATTAGGATGGGTTTGATGAAACCGAACGAAAATTTATGTGGTTTGAAAATTTACCTGAGGTTTGAGCAATTTAGCATGGGTTTGAAGAAATTAGGATGGGTTTGATGAAATTAGGATGGGTTTGATGAAACCGAACGAAAATTTATGTGGTTTGAAAATTTATGTGAGGTTTGAGCAATTTAGCATGGGTTTGAAGAAATTAGGATGGGTTTGATGAAACCGAACGAAAATTTATGTGGTTTGAAAATTTACCTGAGGTTTGAGCAATTTAGCATGGGTTTGAAGAAATTAGGATGGGTTTGATGAAATTAGGATGGGTTTGATGAAACCGAACGAAAATTTATGTGGTTTGAAAATTTATGTGAGGTTTGAGCAATTTAGCATGGGTTTGAAGAAATTAGGATGGGTTTGATGAAACCGAACGAAAATTTATGTGAGGTTTGAAAATTTATGTGAGGTTTGACATATTTAGCATGGGTTTGACGAAATTAGGATGGGTTTGATGAAACCGAACGAAAATTTATGTGGTTTGAAAATTTACCTGAGGTTTGAGCAATTTAGCATGGGTTTGAAGAAATTAGGATGGGTTTGATGAAATTAGGATGGGTTTGATGAATCCGAACGAAAATTTATGAGGTTTGAAAATTTATGTGAGGTTTGAGCAATTTAGCATGGGTTTGAAGAAATTAGGATGGGTTTGATGAATCCGAACGAAAATTTATGAGGTTTGAAAATTTATCTGAGGTTTGAGCAAATTAGCATGGGTTTGAAGAAATTAGGATGGGTTTGATGAAACCGAACGAAAATTTATGTGGTTTGAAAATTTATGTGAGGTTTGAGCAATTTAGCATGGGTTTGAAGAAATTAGGATGGGTTTGATGAAACCGAACGAAAATTTATGTGGTTTGAAAATTTATGTGAGGTTTGACATATTTAGCATGGGTTTGACGAAATTAGGATGGGTTTGATGAAACCGAACGAAAATTTATGTGGTTTGAAAATTTACCTGAGGTTTGAGCAATTTAGCATGGGTTTGAAGAAATTAGGATGGGTTTGATGAAATTAGGATGGGTTTGATGAATCCGAACGAAAATTTATGAGGTTTGAAAATTTATCTGAGGTTTGAGCAAATTAGCATGGGTTTGAAGAAATTAGGATGGGTTTGATGAAACCGAACGAAAATTTATGTGAGGTTTGAAAATTTATGTGAGGTTTGACATATTTAGCATGGGTTTGACGAAATTAGGATGGGTTTGATGAAACCGAACGAAAATTTATGTGGTTTGAAAATTTACCTGAGGTTTGAGCAATTTAGCATGGGTTTGAAGAAATTAGGATGGGTTTGATGAAATTAGGATGGGTTTGATGAATCCGAACGAAAATTTATGAGGTTTGAAAATTTATCTGAGGTTTGAGCAAATTAGCATGGGTTTGAAGAAATTAGGATGGGTTTGATGAAACCGAACGAAAATTTATGTGGTTTGAAAATTTACCTGAGGTTTGAGCAATTTAGCATGGGTTTGAAGAAATTAGGATGGGTTTGATGAAATTAGGATGGGTTTGATGAAACCGAACGAAAATTTATGTGGTTTGAAAATTTATGTGAGGTTTGAGCAATTTAGCATGGGTTTGAAGAAATTAGGATGGGTTTGATGAAACCGAACGAAAATTTATGTGAGGTTTGAAAATTTATGTGAGGTTTGACATATTTAGCATGGGTTTGACGAAATTAGGATGGGTTTGATAAAACCGAACGAAAATTTATGTGAGGTTTGAAAATTTATGTGAGGTTTGACATATTTAGCATGGGTTTGACGAAATTAGGATGGGTTTGATGAAACCGAACGAAAATTTATGTGGTTTGAAAATTTACCTGAGGTTTGAGCAATTTAGCATGGGTTTGAAGAAATTAGGATGGGTTTGATGAAATTAGGATGGGTTTGATGAATCCGAACGAAAATTTATGAGGTTTGAAAATTTATCTGAGGTTTGAGCAAATTAGCATGGGTTTGAAGAAATTAGGATGGGTTTGATGAAACCGAACGAAAATTTATGTGGTTTGAAAATTTACCTGAGGTTTGAGCAATTTAGCATGGGTTTGAAGAAATTAGGATGCGTTTGATGAAATTAGGATGGGTTTGATGAAACCGAACGAAAATTTATGTGGTTTGAAAATTTATGTGAGGTTTGAGCAATTTAGCATGGGTTTGAAGAAATTAGGATGGGTTTGATGAAACCGAACGAAAATTTATGTGAGGTTTGAAAATTTATGTGAGGTTTGACATATTTAGCATGGGTTTGACGAAATTAGGATGGGTTTGATGAAACCGAACGAAAATTTATGTGAGGTTTGAAAATTTATGTGAGGTTTGACATATTTAGCATGGGTTTGACGAAATTAGGATGGGTTTGATGAAACCGAACGAAAATTTATGTGGTTTGAAAATTTACCTGAGGTTTGAGCAATTTAGCATGGGTTTGAAGAAATTAGGATGGGTTTGATGAAATTAGGATGGGTTTGATGAAACCGAACGAAAATTTTTGTGGTTTGAAAATTTATGTGAGGTTTGAGCAATTTAGCATGGGTTTGAAGAAATTAGGATGGGTTTGATGAAACCGAACGAAAATTTATGTGAGGTTTGAAAATTTATGTGAGGTTTGACAAAATTAGCATGGGTTTGACGAAATTAGGATGGGTTTGATGAATCCGAACGAAAATTTATGAGGTTTGAAAATTTATCTGAGGTTTGAGCAAATTAGCATGGGTTTGAAGAAATTAGGATGGGTTTGATGAAACCGAACGAAAATTTATGTGGTTTGAAAATTTATGTGAGGTTTGACATATTTAGCATGGGTTTGACGAAATTAGGATGGGTTTGATGAAACCGAACGAAAATTTATGTGGTTTGAAAATTTACCTGAGGTTTGAGCAATTTAGCATGGGTTTGAAGAAATTAGGATGGGTTTGATGAAACCGAACGAAAATTTATGTGAGGTTTGAAAATTTATGTGAGGTTTGACATATTTAGCATGGGTTTGACGAAATTAGGATGGGTTTGATGAAACCGAACGAAAATTTATGTGGCTTGAAAATTTACCTGAGGTTTGAGCAATTTAGCATGGGTTTGAAGAAATTAGGATGGGTTTGATGAAATTAGGATGGGTTTGATGAAACCGAACGAAAATTTATGTGGTTTGAAAATTTATGTGAGGTTTGAGCAATTTAGCATGGGTTTGAAGAAATTAGGATGGGTTTGATGAAACCGAACGAAAATTTATGTGGTTTGAAAATTTACCTGAGGTTTGAGCAATTTAGCATGGGTTTGAAGAAATTAGGATGGGTTTGATGAAATTAGGATGGGTTTGATGAATCCGAACGAAAATTTATGAGGTTTGAAAATTTATCTGAGGTTTGAGCAAATTAGCATGGGTTTGAAGAAATTAGGATGGGTTTGATGAAACCGAACGAAAATTTATGTGGTTTGAAAATTTACCTGAGGTTTGAGCAATTTAGCATGGGTTTGAAGAAATTAGGATGGGTTTGATGAAATTAGGATGGGTTTGATGAAACCGAACGAAAATTTATGTGGTTTGAAAATTTATGTGAGGTTTGAGCAATTTAGCATGGGTTTGAAGAAATTAGGATGGGCGTGATGAAACCGAACGAAAATTTATGTGAGGTTTGAAAATTTATGTGAGGTTTGACATATTTAGCATGGGTTTGACGAAATTAGGATGGGTTTGATGAAACCGAACGAAAATTTATGTGAGGTTTGAAAATTTATGTGAGGTTTGACATATTTAGCATGGGTTTGACGAAATTAGGATGGGTTTGATGAAACCGAACGAAAATTTATGTGGTTTGAAAATTTACCTGAGGTTTGAGCAATTTAGCATGGGTTTGAAGAAATTAGGATGGGTTTGATGAAATTAGGATGGGTTTGATGAAACCGAACGAAAATTTATGTGGTTTGAAAATTTATGTGAGGTTTGAGCAATTTAGCATGGGTTTGAAGAAATTAGGATGGGTTTGATGAAACCGAACGAAAATTTATGTGAGGTTTGAAAATTTATGTGAGGTTTGACAAAATTAGCATGGGTTTGACGAAATTAGGATGGGTTTGATGAATCCGAACGAAAATTTATGAGGTTTGAAAATTTATCTGAGGTTTGAGCAAATTAGCATGGGTTTGAAGAAATTAGGATGGGTTTGATGAAACCGAACGAAAATTTATGTGGTTTGAAAATTTATGTGAGGTTTGACATATTTAGCATGGGTTTGACGAAATTAGGATGGGTTTGATGAAACCGAACGAAAATTTATGTGGTTTGAAAATTTACCTGAGGTTTGAGCAATTTAGCATGGGTTTGAAGAAATTAGGATGGGTTTGATGAAACCGAACGAAAATTTATGTGAGGTTTGACATATTTAGCATGGGTTTGACGAAATTAGGATGGGTTTGATGAAACCGAACGAAAATTTATGTGGTTTGAAAATTTACCTGAGGTTTGAGCAATTTAGCATGGGTTTGAAGAAATTAGGATGGGTTTGATGAAATTAGGATGGGTTTGATGAAACCGAACGAAAATTTATGTGGTTTGAAAATTTATGTGAGGTTTGAGCAATTTAGCATGGGTTTGAAGAAATTAGGATGGGTTTGATGAAACCGAACGAAAATTTATGTGGTTTGAAAATTTATGTGAGGTTTGAGCAATTTAGCATGGGTTTGAAGAAATTAGGATGGGTTTGATGAAACCGAACGAAAATTTATGTGAGGTTTGAAAATTTATGTGAGGTTTGACATATTTAGCATGGGTTTGACGAAATTAGGATGGGTTTGATGAAACCGAACGAAAATTTATGTGGTTTGAAAATTTACCTGAGGTTTGAGCAATTTAGCATGGGTTTGAAGAAATTAGGATGGGTTTGATGAAATTAGGATGGGTTTGATGAATCCGAACGAAAATTTATGAGGTTTGAAAATTTATGTGAGGTTTGAGCAATTTAGCATGGGTTTGAAGAAATTAGGATGGGTTTGATGAATCCGAACGAAAATTTATGAAGTTTGAAAATTTATCTGAGGTTTGAGCAAATTAGCATGGGTTTGAAGAAATTAGGATGGGTTTGATGAAACCGAACGAAAATTTATGTGGTTTGAAAATTTATGTGAGGTTTGAGCAATTTAGCATGGGTTTGAAGAAATTAGGATGGGTTTGATGAAACCGAACGAAAATTTATGTGGTTTGAAAATTTATGTGAGGTTTGACATATTTAGCATGGGTTTGACGAAATTAGGATGGGTTTGATGAAACCGAACGAAAATTTATGTGGTTTGAAAATTTACCTGAGGTTTGAGCAATTTAGCATGGGTTTGAAGAAATTAGGATGGGTTTGATGAAATTAGGATGGGTTTGATGAATCCGAACGAAAATTTATGAGGTTTGAAAATTTATCTGAGGTTTGAGCAAATTAGCATGGGTTTGAAGAAATTAGGATGGGTTTGATGAAACCGAACGAAAATTTATGTGGTTTGAAAATTTATGTGAGGTTTGAGCAATTTAGCATGGGTTTGAAGAAATTAGGATGGGTTTGATGAAACCGAACGAAAATTTATGTGGTTTGAAAATTTACCTGAGGTTTGAGCAATTTAGCATGGGTTTGAAGAAATTAGGATGGGTTTGATGAAATTAGGATGGGTTTGATGAATCCGAACGAAAATTTATGAGGTTTGAAAATTTATCTGAGGTTTGAGCAAATTAGCATGGGTTTGAAGAAATTAGGATGGGTTTGATGAAACCGAACGAAAATTTATGTGGTTTGAAAATTTACCTGAGGTTTGAGCAATTTAGCATGGGTTTGAAGAAATTAGGATGGGTTTGATGAAATTAGGATGGGTTTGATGAAACCGAACGAAAATTTATGTGGTTTGAAAATTTATGTGAGGTTTGAGCAATTTAGCATGGGTTTGAAGAAATTAGGATGGGTTTGATGAAACCGAACGAAAATTTATGTGAGGTTTGAAAATTTATGTGAGGTTTGACATATTTAGCATGGGTTTGACGAAATTAGGATGGGTTTGATGAAACCGAACGAAAATTTATGTGAGGTTTGAAAATTTATGTGAGGTTTGACATATTTAGCATGGGTTTGACGAAATTAGGATGGGTTTGATGAAACCGAACGAAAATTTATGTGGTTTGAAAATTTACCTGAGGTTTGAGCAATTTAGCATGGGTTTGAAGAAATTAGGATGGGTTTGACGAAATTAGGATGGGTTTGATGAAACCGAACGAAAATTTATGTGGTTTGAAAATTTACCTGAGGTTTGAGCAATTTAGCATGGGTTTGAAGAAATTAGGATGGGTTTGATGAAATTAGGATGGGTTTGATGAAACCGAACGAAAATTTATGTGGTTTGAAAATTTATGTGAGGTTTGAGCAATTTAGCATGGGTTTGAAGAAATTAGGATGGGTTTGATGAAACCGAACGAAAATTTATGTGAGGTTTGAAAATTTATGTGAGGTTTGACATATTTAGCATGGGTTTGACGAAATTAGGATGGGTTTGATGAAACCGAACGAAAATTTATGTGGTTTGAAAATTTACCTGAGGTTTGAGCAATTTAGCATGGGTTTGAAGAAATTAGGATGGGTTTGATGAAATTAGGATGGGTTTGATGAATCCGAACGAAAATTTATGAGGTTTGAAAATTTATGTGAGGTTTGAGCAATTTAGCATGGGTTTGAAGAAATTAGGATGGGTTTGATGAATCCGAACGAAAATTTATGAGGTTTGAAAATTTATCTGAGGTTTGAGCAAATTAGCATGGGTTTGAAGAAATTAGGATGGGTTTGATGAAATTAGGATGGGTTTGATGAAACCGAACGAAAATTTATGTGGTTTGAAAATTTATGT
>CAKZFB020000060.1:0-69414 GCA_936432065.2 Rutpela maculata
CATTATACATCACCATCCTATCAATATCAAGAACAATTGTATTTTTATTAAATTCTATATACTCTAGTAAACAGTAAGCTTGCTCACATTTATTTAAATTACATAGGTTTTTTAATTTATCAACATATGTTTCCTTGTCACAATCAAAATTAGTAATATACAGCATAGTATTATTATAAAAGTTCTTAAAATTTAAACACTGTAAAAAGTCTAATCTAAAATTTACTAAATGTTTAATCTTGACAAGTTCTTTGATACACTCATCATTAATATATATAACACTATCACCACTTTCTAGTAATAATAGATGTTCATCCATACATAGTTGACTGGATATTTTAAAATTTTCAAACTCCATTACAGTTTCAATGAATTCCTTTTCTTTGTCATTGTCCGGTGTAATATCAATATTTGCAATAAAATCATACCAATCCAAATCCATAAGCGAAATTACATCAGTTGAACTGATAAGTCTGACTGATGGCTCGAAACCTCTAGCACCGCTTATTCCTGTCGAGACTTGTAGAGTAGAATTTGATAATGAATATTTTACTTCGTTGATTAGTTGTTTCTCCTGTTTAATTTTCTTTCTACAATTTACAAGAATACTATCCACATATTTCCAATAAGGAGATGAACATGGTGAAGTGAATGAAAATGAATCATTTTCAATACTAGAATCCGACATTATGACTGTCTTCACTGTTGCTCAAATAAATACTGAAGTGTTATTTTCAAATTAATTTATTAATACTGATGATAGATGAGGCCACAACGTCACACTATTTCTATGTTATCAATCCATGACTAAATTACATAATTAGAATACATATAGTAATAAGTGCTACTAAATATATATGCATATATTTAGTAGAAGTACACATATATCTATGGTTTTGTAGGTGGTGGTGGTGGTGATGGTGGTGGTGAAGGTCCCCCTTGACCAATATACCCTTCCTCAAGGTGTATTCTGACAAAAAACTTCCTTGTTAAATCTGAGAATATTAGAAAGCATTAAAATTTACTTACGGCTTCTCGTCCCAGGGATACAAGCACAAATCTCCATCACAAGAATTACATCTGCGAGGTAGCGGTAGAGACATGCTTAAATCACTGAAAAGCCAAAATATTTATTTATGTGTGCATTATAAATTAAAGGGGTTCAAAGTATTAGAACAAATCACACTTAGTTTTAAGCGAAATGGGTGTATAAGTACGTGGTATTATTTTTTAAAGAAAATGTATTTGAAAACTACTTACTCCTGATCCATAGAGATAGGCTCTGGTTGGATTAATAGCATGACTGGAAGAGGAGATTTTGGAGGTTCACCTTGAGCAATATACCCTTCCTCGAGGTGTATTCTGACAAAAAACTTCCTTGTTAAATCTGAGAATATTAGAAAGCATTAAATTTTACATACGGCTCCTCGTCCCAGGGACACAAACACAAATCTCCATCGCATGAACTACATCTGCGGGGTAACGGTAGAGACATGCTTAAATCGCTGAAAAAAACAAAATATTTATTTATGCATGCATTTAAATTAAAAAATATTCAAAGTATGTGCTATTATTTTCCAAAGATATGTATATGAAAACTGCTTACTCCTGATCCAGATCAAACGAAAGCGTTGTCATTTGATTTTCGAACACAAGTACACAACAACAAAACTTTAGGCTGAAATTAATTCAACTGATATTCAACGGTCATAAGTAAGCCGCTCTCAGCCCCCTCCATATAGCTGGTATAGATAGCATTCTCAGCATTCATTCGTTGTTGAACCCACTCCTTCGTTGGTAAAAAATAGTGAAATATCGTCAAAAACTAAAATACCTATAATACATCGCATCTATTTAGATCAGACTTAAATTACTATTCAAAAAACTTTGTATCGCTATAAAATGTTCTTTACTGGAAATATTCTTTTTTATTCTAAATTTTAATTATTTTCTATGTTTCTGCATTATGAGGTAATATATCTGTGTTTTATATGATACCTATCTATCCATCTCTGATTTTTTCGAGTGGAGTTATCCATATAATTGATCTCGTTTTGATGTAGCACTTCATTTTGATGTTTAAAAGACACTGTTTTATTTAATCCGGTGGTAATGTCATTATGTTTAATTTCTTTGTAGTAGGATTTCATCACTTTAGATTCCGTTTGACAAAATTAAACATTTTCCATCGCAAATTCTAGAAAATTGTTGTACTTTTATCATAATTTCTATAATGTTTAAATAATTAAAAGTGTTTTTCGCGGCTACAATCGTTATTAATAATTTATAAAAATCACTAGATAGATGATCACAAAAATAATGAATCGCTGATAAAAGTAAAAGTATGCATGTGATTTTCTCGAAATCTGTTAATCCTAGTAAAAAGTTTTAAACACGAAGTTGCTTCTTACCTTAGAAAAATTTATATTTCTACACTTATTAAAATTTGCCTTTGCATTAACCCATTTTGTTAACAAATATAGTGGATAAGAATGTAAAAATAAAACCAATTCAACGTCACGTTTTTGGTTTATGCAAGTTAATGGAAAGAATAATTCTCTTATTTTAATAGTAAATTGTACAATACCTAGACATGAAAATGTAAAATGTAGAAATAATATCACGTGTAATGATGTATTTTTATGAGTAATATTTGTGGTGAATGACATCATCTTCAGTTTCCTATAAGATCCTGATACTTGCTTTTTAACCCCGAGGGGATAATCTAAAATATTATGAGATATTCATACAATACATTATTCTAACAAATAAAGTCAAGCAAACAGTGTCGGTGAGTTGTAAATAATGTGAGTGGCTCCCTCCAACGGTATTTGCAGCAAACACTTTATAGAAGTCTCGACTAAGTAAATAATACTAAATGTGTTTTAGTTTCTGAGATATCTGAGCTAAATATTTTATCCCATAAACGTTCGGATGTGAGCTTTATAGTTACTAAATATCTGAAACCCTTATTTCTGTAGAAATTAGAGTAAATTCTCATTCAGTTTAGTAGCTTTCTTAATTTTCTCTTACATCTAAAATACCTAGTATTTATTAAGATATTTGTAAAGAAATAATAATTATTAAATATTTTAAAGCATAATTTTTTTTAAACAAGAAGTGTTGTAACCGGATGAAAAAAAATTGAGTGCCTAGTCGTGATATATCTTTTTAATTATTGTATGTACATTAAGGAAAATGCATTTAAAACTCGGTTTATGGGTACCTGCAATAGCATACTAAATTTGTATAGACCACCGTGTAAAAGATCTGTATCTCAAGTTATCTATTGTTTAAACGCTTCATTGCATAGTATAATAAAGTTATATTAATCTCAACTTTTATTAATCATTTGAGATTTTATTGTTACTAAGTTTCATTTAATTAATAATAAATTTATGCTGTAATAAAATAAAAGTTTTATCAAAATAAAATAAGTTTTATTTACTCAAGTGTTATTGAGATAATATAGTAACTGATAAATTGCGAGAAGAATAATCCATTGTTCTATTTATAGCTAGTTTTTCTAATGACAACGTATTCATTATCTTGAATGAAGGAGCCTTTGTTTATGTTATATGATTACACAACTGTGCTTTGATATTTTATCTACGGTGTTATATTTTATTGTCTTGATAATTTTATAAAGGAATGTTATTATAATAAATTGCGTAATATTTACGGTATATGGATTATGAATGCATACATATAAATAGGACAGTCACCGTTGAAGTGGGTAGGAATGGGGGGGGGGGGGGGTACAGGTGTTGGTGGCATGAGTTTGCACTTTCTTTCATTACTATCGAACTGTGACTTGACAATACTTCTTTCATTATTGTGATAAATAGCAATATAGATAAGTAAGACACCTCCACACTTTTTTCATTATCATATATTCATATCAATTCTTTACAAATAATATCCGCTTGCAAGTGCAGCACATTATTTCCTTACTTAATTTTTTCAAAATAGTACACCCAATAATGCCTAAATCTCGAAACAACATTCACATATATGAAATTTTATTTCCCTCGAGTTAATGGCATTGGATTTCAATGAAATTTTGGAAATGAACCTGACGATGCCTACTGTATTAGCGAAATCGGTTAAATCATGTATAGCTTCAATATTTCAACTTTATGACGTCAGATCGATCTAAAATTTTACGTGGGTATTGTTGATATTGAATACAATCGTTTGCCGTAATATGTCAAAAGGGCCTTACCTTAAACTTTAACCGTTTTTAATGAAACAAAAACTAAAATTCATTAAAAAAATTACCCTACATAATAACTAGAGGTAAATTTTCTGTACATCCATAAATAATAAAGTTATTAAGAATCCAATTAATATGATGCAATATTGCGCAATATTTCGAAATATGTTGAAATGTGACGCAATGTGATGTAATATTTGAAATATGGTGCAATATGATGCAACATTGCGTGATATTATGCAATATGGTGCAATATTTTGAAATGTCTTGAAATGGGATAGAGGTGGTGTAATATTTGAAGTATGGTGCAATATATTGAAATATCTCGAAATATGATAATAGTGATGTAATATTTGAAGTATGGTGCAATGTGATGCAATATTGCGTAATATTATGCAAGATGATGTAACATGGTGCAATATTTTGAAATATCTTGAAATAGGATAATGGGGATGTAATATTTGAAGTATGGTGTAATGTGATGTAATATTGCGTAATATTATGCAAGATGATGTAATGTGGTGTAATATTTTGAAATATCTTGAAATAGGATAATGGGGAAATAGGATAATAGTGATGTAATATTTGAAGTATCGTGCAATGTGATGCAATATTGCGTAATATTATGCAATACGATGTAACATGGTGTAATATTTTGAAATATCTTGAAATAGGATAATGGTTATGTAATATTTGAAGTATGTTGCAATGTGATGCAATATTGCGTAATATTATGCAAGATGATGTACCATGATGCAATACTTTGAAATATCTTGAAATAGGATAATTGTGATGTAATATTTGAAGTGTGGTGCAATGTGATGCAATATTGCGTAATATTATGCAAGATGATGTAACGTGGTGCAAAATTTTGAAATATCTTGAAATAGGATAATGGTGGTGTAATATTTAATGTATGGTGTAATGTGATGCAATATTGCGTAATATTATGCAATACGATGTAACATGGTGTAATATCTTGAAATAGGATAATGGTGATGTAATTTTTGAAGTATGGTGCAATATGATGCAATATTGCGTAATATTATGCAATACGATGTAACATGGCGCAATATTTTGAAATATCTTGAAATAGGATAAAGATGGTGTAATATTTGAAGTATGGTGCAATGTGATGCAATATTGTGTAATATTATGCGAGATGATGTAACATGGTGTAATATCTTGAAATGGGATAACGGTGTTTTAATATTTGAAGTATGGTGCAATATGATGCAATATTGCGTAATATTAGTCTATGATGTAAGTATCATGGTGCAATATTTTGAAATATCTTGAAATAGGATAAAGGTGGTGTAATATTTGAAGTATGGTGCAATGTGACGCAACATTGCGTAATATTATACAATACGATGTAACATGGTCCAATATTTTGAAATATATTGAAATAGGATAATGGTGATGTAATATTTGAAGTATCTTGCAATGTGATGAAATATTGCGTAATATTATGCAAGATGTTGTAACATGGTGCAATATATTGAAATATCTTCAAATGAGATAAAGGGAGTGTAATATTTGAAGTATGGTGCAATGTGACGCAACATTGCGTAATATTATGCAATACGATGTAACATGGTCCAATATTTTCAAATATCTTGAAATAGGATAACGGTGGTGTAATATTAGAAGTATGGTGCAATGTGATGCAATATTGCGTAATATTATGGAAGATGATGTAACGTGGTGCAATATTTTGAAATATCTTGAAATAGGATAACGGTGGTGTAATATTAGAAGTATGGTGCGATGTGATGCAATATTATGCAATATGATGTAACATGGTGCAATATATTGAGATATCTTGAAATGGGATAAAGGGGAAGTAATATTTGAAGTATGGTGCAATGTGATGCAATATTGCGTAATATTATGCAAGATGATGTAATATGGTGCAATATTTTGAAATACCTTGAAATGGGACAATGGTGATGTAATATTTGAAATATGGTGCAATATTTTGAAATATCTTGAAATAGGATAAAGATGGTGTAATATTTGAAGTATGGTGCAATGTGATGCAACATTGCGTAATATTATGCAATACGATGTAACATGCTGCAATATATTGAAATTTCTTGAAATGGGATAAAGGGGATGTAATATTTGAAGTATGGTGCAACGTGATGCAATATTGCGTAATATTACGCAACATGATGTAACATGGTGCAATATTTTGAAATACCTTGAAATAGGACAATGGTGATGTAATATTTGAAATATGGTGTAATGTGATGCAATATTGCGTAATATTATGCAAGATGATGTAACATGGTGCAATATTTTGAAATATCTTGAAATAGGATAATGGTGATGTAATATTTGAAGTATGGTGCAATGTGATGCAACATTGCGTAATATTATGCAAGATGATGTAACATGGTGCAATATTTTGAAATGCCTTGAAATAGGATAATGGTGATGTAATATTTGAAGTATCGTGCAATGTGATGCAATATTGCGTAATATTATGCAATACGATGTAACATGGTGTAATATTTTGAAATATCTTGAAATAGGATAATGGTGATGTAATATTTGAAGTATGTTGCAATGTGATGCAATATTGCGTAATATTATGTAAGATGATGTAACATGATGCAATACTTTGAAATAGGATAATGGTGATGTAATATTTGAAGTGTGGTGCAATGTGATGCAATATTGCGTCATATTATGCAAGATGATGTAACGTGGTGCAAAATTTTGAAATAGGATAATGGTGGTGTAATATTTAATGTATGGTGTAATGTGATGCAATATTGCGTAATATTATGCAATACGATGTAACATGGTGTAATATCTTGAAATAGGATGATGGTGATGTAATTTTTGAAATATGGTGCAATGTGATGCAATATTGTGTAATATTATGCAATACGATGTAGCAGGGTGTAATATTTTGAAATATCTTGAAATATGATAATGGTGATGTAAAATATGAAGTATGGTGCAATGTGATGCAATATTGCATAATATTATGCAAGATGATGTAACATGGTGCAATATTTTGTAATATCTTGAAATATGACACAAGGTGAAGGCGGAAGGATGACACTCCTCTCAATGGGTGATGGTGGGATAGATTTTCATGTATTCCTTTAATACACTTTTAATATGATACACATCCATACACAGACAGATAAAGTATTTGGAACAGTGGTAAAATATGTACTGCCCAACCTATGACATTTCCGATTACCCCTTCCATGGTGATGAGGAGGGAAGGGGGTTCAGAATTATGGTGGGGATGTGAGGTGGGAGGTTTGAATTATGGTGGGATAGATTTTCATGTATTCCTTTAATACACTATTACATCTGATACACATCCATACAGACGGACATAATGATAAAGTAGTAAAATATGTACTGCCTAACTTATGACATTTCCGATAAGGTGATGAGGTGGAGAGGGGATTCTGAATGGCGGTAGGGATGGGAGGTGGGGGTTTTAATTATGGTGGGGGGGGGTATGAGAAAGTGGAAGGGGGATTGAAAAGTGGAGGGGGTGGGGCGTGGCTTAGAGAAAAGTGGAGGGGGGTTCTGAAAGAATGGAGGGGATTGGGTGGGGCTTGGGGAAAAATGGAGGGGGGTTATGGAAGAGTGGAGGGGATGGGGCGTGGCTTATGAAAAATGGAGGGGGGTTCTGAGAAATTGGTGGGGGGATTGGGAGAAAAGTAGTGGGGGGGATCGAAAAGTGGTGGGGAGATTGGGCGGGGCTTGGGAAAAATGGAGGGGGGTTCTGAAAGAGTGGAGGGGATTGGGCGGGGCTTGGGGAAAAATGGAGGGGGGGATTGAAAAGTGGTGGGGGGATTGAAAAGTGGTGGGGGGATTGTCACAGAACTGTCATTTCTTTACTACTGACATATTTATCTCTAATGTTAGTGACGACCTTGGTAGTTCGTACATTATTAACTAGATGTCTTCCTAGGAGAGAAAAAAGATCTTCCTTATTGTTACTGTTTCTAAGAAATTCACACCAATTTCGAGGAACTGGTGAGTTTGGCACAACTTGACGTCAAATTCCTTCACTCCTAGCATTACGTAGATTCCTCTTTAAGTTTTCCGATCTGTACGAGTCCCATATGCGCCTTCATAGGTGCAATGATGCTCACAGTGGATCCTTGAACAAGTCTTTCAGAAACAAATGACTGATACAGTTCTATACATTTTCGTTCAAAATTTCTCAGCATTTCACTGATTCCGCATCAGAAACAGTGCGATTTTCCACTGATATTAGGTCACCTGAGGTTTCCTCAAAAGGATTACCAGCACTCTTGAAGTTTGTCTTCAACCTATCGATCTCATCCCGAACTTTTCTTGAAAAGAAGGGTACTGTTCATGATGCAATGGTTTGTGTCGAGACCGTGATTTCGTTTGACTTGTGAATTCATTAACTAATCTACGTATTTCGGGACCTGCCATAGCCCACCTCCGCAATGCAGCTGGATCCTGAAGAATGCCGACAGCACCACCGTCATCTATTACATTCTTGTTGTGTTGCTCATGGCCTGTTCTACTGCATTAGCGGAAAAGGGGCTGGACGACTTCCGTATAACAAAATTTCCGGCCTTAAACTCGGCATGCACTGCTGATGAACATAATGGAAGCTCCTCCAAGTCCTTTACACTGACGGTCAGTCATCTGGCATAGTGAATATGGTCTAGTAGAAAAAACCACTGCAGTTATTGATACACTTCTTGAAAATAAATAAGAAAAAATAAATAAATTTAACAATATTAATTGTTAGTGAAATATAAAAGTTGTGGTGGCCATTTTGGTAGCGATGTTGAATATTTCATTTTATGGACTTCTGATAACGTTTTAGAGCCATTTTTTTAATTCAGCATCCCTAAAAACATATAAGTTTATTATATGAAAATAATTTAAATTTTATGGGGGTCATTTGGGGAAACATCACCGCCATTTTGTTAGGGAGTTAGGTTTCAGATGGCTCCCTTACCTAAACAATGGGTCTGGACATGATGTACGGCAAGTTTGGTGACTTCTGCAAAAAGTGCAGTTTTTTTGTAAAATATGTTGCTTAAATAGACGACTACTACTAGGAGATAAAAAGGGACAAGATATTTTTTGCCCTTTTTGGGGGATGAAAGGGGTGGTAAACAAGAACTGATGAGGTAGATTTTTAATAGCAGAATCGGTTTCAGCATGTCAAAAAACATAGGATAAGATGGTTCTGATTCAAAGAACATCCCCTTTTTTGTCGACCTGTGTTATTTGACTATTTTTACTCTATAGAAAGGATTACATTGTCCCACTCTTCTCCTCCTGTTGATCTGCTAACCTGCTCCTGCTGACCTGCTAATTGGCAGATTCTTTTGAAAGTTTAACAAAATACCATTTTATTTACCGCAATCAATACCAACACAATTCGAGTTCCTCCTCGTTGCGCAACTGTTTAGTACAAACAAAAATACATAAATAATTGAATGTTGCCTGTGCAAATGAAAATGCACGGCCACATTGATTTCTATTACTGAAGAAGTGCAGTACTTACTACCAAATTTGCCTTTCTTGTCTCAACACGTTTAAACATATCTAAACCGCGTGTGTCTCTTATCAATGTCTCATATCTTATCAGCTCTTAATTTGTTTTAAGGTAATGAGAAGAAATGTCGTCCTATTCGCAAGTAGAACGTACCTAATGTGCGGATTCGCAGCTAGGGTTTGCTTTACCATTGAAAGAAGAAAAGAAAATTGGGAAAACAATTTCGTCTGAACAAGTTAAGACAAAAGTTTAGGAGAAAGAGCGCCGCTTCTACATTTAATCGCCTAAAAAGTCTCAGCCAAAATCAGATATTAATTTCTTCAAATCTATGTAGTAATTTATAAACTTTGGGAGCACTTGCTCGACGTTTCTTGTATACTACAGGAGCAGGAAATTACTTCTACCGTTTTCAAAACTTTATCTTTTAGAACGCTAAATATGGCGGTTTGTTGTTTATGTATTTCCATAGTCACGTGAAACATTAAATTATATTTACTTTATTTTGACTTGTTTCGTCTCTGTGGATCGGCAACCAGCTGATACAAAAATCTATAGAATAATTTGACACACTTTTATATCTCCATTTAACAAAATAGTTGCTTTCTTTTTCCAGAATTTTCGCTGCTATCTGGTTTATTTGACGCAGAGGTTTCTTTTATTAAAACTTTTAAATATTTTAATCGAAGTGACCAAATAAACAGTGTGGTTCTCTGCGAGGGCAATAAGACACACTGTTTTAGTTGTCCAAACTATTTATTTTCCAATAACTTTATATTATATTGAACACGTAACTGCACAAATAACAACTATTTATCAACACGACTATGTAAACACAACTCTAACAAATATTCTGGTAGCTATTCTGATAGAGCTGCTAAAAACGATCCTATTACGCTCTGAGAATTGACCAAATATTCGTCTTTTTTCTGCATCTTCTCAGAGACTGAAGAAATAACCTCAGGATTTAATTTTGGAAATTCTAGGCTACAGTTGTTTGCTTCCGGGTATTTTCCTTAAAATTCAGTGTTTTACATCAGAATTTGAACCAGAAATAATTATAGTTTCCCATCTTGTAGAAATATCTGGGTATAGCACCGGTTTATTTACTGTTGTATTAGGGTTTTCGTCTAAAATCTGTAATGTTTTCTCATCTAATGCAGACTGGACATCAAAAGCCGAAAAAACATTTAATTCCTCTGTTGGGTTGTTGTCCACAAGACATTCTGAAATTTATTTAAAGAACCACAAATAGACAATTTTCTATTATTGCCAAGGACAGTATTTTTTACACAGATTATTTCTTGACTGTCTTATCTCTCGTATAAGCTCAACCATAAAATGTGTCATACGTGTATAAAGTATTTTTTGGCCCTGTCTTATCTCTAGTATAAGCTCAACCATACATTACACCTTGGCGTACATTTAATTTTTAAAACATGATAATAATAAAGGACTATGAAGCATGTCGATCCATTTTTAAGTTTTGTTATACGACGCTGACAGTGACATAAATTAATTAATTTAATATTTCAGATTTTATCAGTTTTCCTCTTCTTAATTTTCTGTTAGACCTTCTTTAATTTCTTCAACAAAACATCATCCTCATCATGTGATCTTAATATCTTTAATTTTTCCAGATTTTTTATAAATGAAACACCAATAAAATAAAAATGTGTGGTGAACGTCGCGTCGCGCACAAAGAAGTGTAATGAAAGGTAAAATATGAAGGGGTGGTTGCTTGGGTAATATTTTCGCAATGTAATAACTGTAATTATGGAGAACAAGGCCTGAAATATAATAGAGTGCACTAGACAGTAGTAGGCGAATTTTTTTTATCAATAGTTAAAGAGGTTTGTTGCCTGTGTTGTCGTTAAAGTCTCCATGGGAAGATATTTTTTCTGAAATCGATCGGCAATATCTACATTTTCGGCGCGATTTCAGATCGAAAAATGCACAATTCCAGTATTTTAGTCCGTTGCTAAGAAACTGTCTGAAAACAGACCGGAAAAGATCCGTTGCCAAGCAACGATCAACAAAACTGTACGGGAATGTTACTTTCCCGGCCTAGGCCGGGAAAGTAACATTCCCGTACGGTTTTTTATGTATATTTTAGACAGTAAATAAATACACGCAGATAAACCAACTCACTTTAAAATTGCATTTATTAGTAAGCAGTTAGATTGTAATGAAGACATGTTATGCATTAATACAAATTCCTTAATTTATAATAATATTGATTGTGATTTCAGAAAAAATAGTATGTGTATTTCGGTGTGAAAGCACATTCCCGGACTTCGATGCTTATTGGCCTCGGCTAGCGCCTCGTCCAACAATTTGCATCGTCGTCCGGGAATGTATTGCTTTCACACCTAAATACACAATATACTATTTTCTGAAATCGATCGGCAATGTCTACATTTTCGGCGCGATTTCTGATCGAAAAATGCACAATTCCAGTATTTTAGTCCGTTGCTAAGAAACTATCAGAAAACAGACCGGAAAAGATCCGTTGCCAAGCAACGATCAACAAAACCGTACGGGAATGTTACTTTCCCGGCCTAGGCCGGGAAAGTAACATTCCCGTATGGTTTTTTATGTAGATTTTAGAGAGTAAATAAATACACGCAGACAAACTAACTCACATTAAAATTGCACTTATTAGTAAGCAGTTAGATTGTAATGAAGAAATGTTATGCATTAATACAAATTCCTTAATTTATAATATTGATTGTGATTTCAGAAAAAATAGTATGTGTACTTCGGTGTGAAAGCACATTCCCGGATTTCGATGCTTGTTGGCCTCGGCTAACGCCTCGGCCAATATTTGCATCGTCATCCGGGAATGTATTGCTTTCACACCTAAATACACAATATGCTATTTCACAACACTTTCATGAGAAATAGTTACTTACATTACTAGATGCGAAAGTTTACTTTTAGGTGTGAGGTGATTTCCGAATGGTCGAGGCGAAGCCGAGACCTTTAAAAAAACACCGAACACCTAAAAGGGCTTTCTCATCGTGTAATGTATTATATTTTTTCTACTACCGAAAGATATTATGGGATTTAATAATTTAAAACTAATTATTTCATGAAATTGTTTGACGTCTTTAATAAATTTTATAGTTTAGGAGGCTGTCTCTCAAAACTCATGAAGCATTAAAATTTGTTTGTTTTTTCTGTCCTGGCCACGAAAGTTCTGCTTTCATAGCTAACAACGCTTTAGCAATCAGGTAACTCGAATTTTTACTTTCGTTATCGCTCGTGTTGCTAGGTTTACAAAGGTCATATATTATATAGACGGTAGTAGAAAAAATATGCTTACGTAACTTGATTTTACTGTCTTTAGAAATCAAGACTTTTATAGATTAATTGTCAAATATTGAAAATTGCATTACTTTTTATATATAAAAATACTATTTTAATACACAAATTTAATTAGTTATATATAAAACGTATTCCTAGTTCTCTTTAATTTTCTGTTATTTTACATGTGACATAGACCTTGAAAATTTTAAGTGGAATGCCCGGGACACTGTATATTAATAATAATTTCCTGCCTTACTCATTCAGTATTCAGTAAAAAATGTAATATAATGTTAATAGTAGACCTGTTTACTTGAATGTCATTGTTTATTTTTTGCGTATTTTGTGTACAGTTTTAATGAATTAGTAAGTAAATAATTATTGAAATCAGACGCGGAGGCAGCAATACAAAAACTAAAAACTGACAAAGCTGTTGAGGTCGACATATGATAGAGGGCGTTAAGTTGGTTAGTTAAGATGGAGTAATAATTTTTCATAGAATATGTAAAAAAAAGGGGGACTGAAATCTGGCTTGATGGCTGGTGAACTTAAATCTTCGTACCACTGCATAAGAAGGGGACGTTAAATATATGCGACAACTATAGGCGTCTGAATTTAAGATGCCAGCGCCAAAGTGGAGAACTCGTGAACTAATTATAGGCTTTTTGTTTGTTTATATGGCGAATACTTATATTGGTTTTGTTCTGTTTATTGTTGTTTTTGGCGTTAAAAATAATAACATTAATAATATATGACCTAAAGGTTTGCAAGATTTTGTTGTAAGTGATTTGCAAGATGTTAATGGCATTATTCAGCAAAATTCATATTTTTTTAGGTTATCTAGTTTTTCCCTTGAAAAGTACAGGTTCTTCGACATAAACGGTGTCTGGCTAGTTAAATATTAATAAACTTAAATATTTCTCTAAATTTATATACAGTTGTAGTTTAAATCACTTTTTTTTTCGGGAAACATGAGTGACATTTAGGTTAAGCATATTACAATGTATGGAACATTTGTGAAGCACTAAAAATGTAAAAATTCTAAGTGTAGGGACATATTATTATTATTATTTTGTATGGTACAACACATATTCAACACAAAACTTAAAAATGTGTATGCTCTATGTTTACAAACAAGTGTCTCAGATTCAAATACCCATGAAATTAGTGGCACATTGAATATAAGTGAAAAGATATTTATTAATTCTTTAAGTAAAATAAATGAAACAGTATTTTGTAAAATTTGAAACAGAAATATTCAGAGGTCTTGTGCAATAGTATATATTATTACCTTTAAATATACTGGAATTACATATATTTACTTATTTCAAAAATTTCACTTACAATGTGTGATTGTCTAGGACATTATTATTGCTACTCAGGCCACGATTATTTGCACCAGCTTTTCCCCTCTCAATGCCTGGTTAAAGGTGTCTACATTAAAGAGGGTATGCTTTGAACATTGCAATGCAACTCAACTTTCACGAGTTCTCCCTGCAATCTACAAAGGATATCGACTGGGTTGGCTCCAGCCAATTGTAGCCCCTTTAAACGCTATCAAATTTTTAATAACTTAGCATCTCATTTTATCATTTACTTATTGTTGATATCATGTTGATATCATCGTACACTAAAGAGAAAATGACAGAAAAGCCCATAATTAGTTTGACTATAGACCACCAGGTGGCGTACTCCTTATTTTCAGACGCCTATAGATTGCTAGTACAAGTAAATGCAGTATATTCTTCAATTAAGCCTTCAGCATTAATTATCTTGATAAATACCTCCTGTGCAAGCAGGCATTGTTAAAATACGCAGTACTAGAAATTAATTATTGAATTTATGACAAGTTATCGAGGAAACAAGATAATATTACATGCTGATGTACCTTTGTCTCGTAGACTACCGTAAGGCTGTTGGCACTGTAAAGTCAGACAAACTGTGGTTTGTATTATTGGAAATGGGAACAAGATATCCGCTTTAGAACGAAAATTCCTTCGCCTTATATCAAATTCAAGCAGATGCACTTCCCTCAAAGTCATGTGCGCCCGTTGTAACGACATTGTGGTAACAGTGGACTACATCAAAATCATATCACAAAAAATGTTATCAATTTAAACTAGATGATAGTTCGTTAACAAACAACATTACACGAATAACAGAGCATAATGAACCGTTTCGGATTAAATACAAATACAAATTCAATTTTTTTTTAAATTCAGTTTTGGTGATATATATCAAGTAATGTTATTATCCTCGCAATTACTGTATAAATAGCCAATTTAAACCAAAACAATAATTTCTTAAATAAAAATAAGAATACGCCCATCTAGACACAGATTTATTTCAAAAGGAGGGAAATAATTTAACCAATAATAGACTATTTTCACTTAGACTAACTATCTTATATGAATGCCAAATTGTGTATTTACTTTACATTATTTTACACTTCTATTTTGCTCAATATCTTGAAAATCAATAAATATTATATACTTGTATTTAGAAGGAATTAAAAGCTATTTATATTTGTTATTATTTAGAAGTTATCTTAAAAATGTAAACAAAACTCACGGCGAGGATTATGTAGCAACATTGTATAAAACAGCTCTCTTCCAACTTTGCTTGCGTCAGTTGTCACTTCTTGACATAATACAAGTGAAAGATACATTGGTTAAATTTATTTGTTGTTTGTTTATGTGGCGTTTGATTTTGTTATTTTATATTTTATCAATAAACTATTAAGATGGAGTTGAATTTTGTAAAAGGAGATTTATTCAATTTGATTATGATATGATAGATTCTTTCCATAAACAAAATTTGTATTTTTTAAGGGATGGGATCTGAAATATTGGAAGCTTGCCACCAAGTTCTATGAATATCCATATTTTTCGGAACAGTTAAAAAAATTTCCGGAGCACTTATATTTGTGTTTCCACAACTTTTTATAAAACACCTTTTAAAATGGCATTATCTATTATATGTAAATTACAGCAAATACCTCGATAAAAGAAATTGAAATGCTTCAAATCAAAACCAGGCGACGTTAGGTTAGACACCTCTGTCATTTGACTAGCCGTTTACATTGTTGTCATATATTGCTAAATATGTTTATAAAAATCTAATCGCCATTAAAAATTATTCAAAATATTTAATAATTCACGCATGGTATTATTATTTTTTATGTCACAAAATTAAATGTTGTGGATGAATATATTAAAATTGATTTAATAAAAAAGCTTTATACTCCCGTTTCCTTCAATTATCTTTAGTAGAACTAGAGAAGAGATTTCAACTTAGCAACACCACACTGTTTTGTATAAAACCATTCTATCAACAAATTAACACAGACTACCTGCGTCATCGGCAGATTACTTACGTCACCAATTTTAAAACGCTTCTCGCTCCACTTATTTTAACTTCTGTTTTCTCAAAAAATGATAATTATTTTCGCGGAAATCTGTATTGGGAGGTTTGTTTATACATATTTTGTGATATTATGCCATAAAAAAAAATAGGAAAATACCCCATTAACATACCAGGCGCTGTCCATTTTTCAGCAGACCTTGTAGCCACTCATTCTTTTACTAAAACTAAACTTATTACCCAACCTTTCCCACTTTTGTCAGCTCTTTTTTCTCTTTCCTTTATGTAATTTTTGTTTTTATTAACTTTTTATTTTTGTTTCTAAATTATTATTTTAAATTTGAAAACAATTATAATTATTTAAAACTTCAAAAACACTTGGTACCAAAATTTAATAATTACAAAAAGTTCAAGGGCTTGGCATAGCCTTTCTCTTTTTGCCTTTCATCGTCTACAGCAAGTATTTTCAGTGAGTTAATTTCCTGTCTCAACAATCAAAATTTAAAATAGTGCATGTGATTTTTCTACAGTTATATTTGTTAAATTTTTCAGTTGTGTTAACTAAGACATGACTACCTTACTTCCCTAATGAACCTACTAGGAGTAGGAGGTAAGAGTAAGGTAATCGTGTCAATTTATTTTATTCTACCTCGATCTCGTTCCTGCCCAGCCCTTCAACTGCCGTGGAGCCTTGGTTAGCGGATGTCCGGCTGGGCACGGAAACGAGTGTCGAGAAGAAATTTTATTTTTTAAATATGAAATAAATTTGATTTGATTTGATTTGATTTGATTTGGTCTTTATTATTCGACATATGAAGAAAAACCCCGCTCTGGTGAAATTCGACAACAACAAGTTGGACAAATAATGTAAAGCTGACGAAGGCGTCAGACAGAGTTGTGTTCTGTCACAAGTCCTCTTTAATGTCTATAGTGAAAGTAAACGTGATGCGACGCGTGCTGGAGAACGGGCAAGGTGGGGCAAGGCTAAACTAAGATTATTAACTTAAGACTTGACGGTAATACCACCTTAGTTGCAGCAAGCGAGGATGAGCTCATATGCCTACTGGACAATCTTCAAACGATAAGCTCTAATTACGGTTTGAATGTAAATTACCAAAAAACAAAAATTATTATTGTGGACCGAGCAAATGAAAATCACCCAGACAGGTTAAGGTGATGCTGTGATAATAAACAAGATGATATATCGTGGAGCTCTTGTGGACAACACCATCAACTGCGAATATGAGTTTCGACGAAAAATGCAAATGGCAAGATCGACAAATTGTCAGTTGCGCAAAATTTGGTATGATAGAGATATCCCGAAAATGAGACTTGCTAACGCACTAGTTTTCTTCATCTTTCTTTACACATGAAGAGTTCATTGCACTAACAGCTCTATTCTCCAAGAAATATATCCTCCAAAGCGATTCTTCAGCATCGTATTCTTCCGAATCCTTTTATTCTATTACCACAGGAGAGGAGAGTTCAGGACAAACCATGTGGCAGGGGCCAAAACGTTGAGCTGATGTCAGCAAGGAGCTGATGGGAGAGAACTTTGGTAAGGCTGAGCATCTAACAAGCAACCACCACAGATGACATGATGCTGTCAGAAGACAAAGGGAAGCCAATTAGACTAATGCATGAATCAAAAAACGTCCGCCAAGATGTTGTAAATAAGAGAAAAAAATAAGAGAAAAAGTAGTAAATTAAATACCTACTACTTCTTTCAAACAAAGCAATCGAATTGTCTAAATGTTAATTGGGAACTGTCTAAATTTTCCATAAAATATAATAGCCAATAATACAGCACAATTCTTCGAATATGAACCAACAGCAGAGTGATATAACAAGATCATTTAAATCTATAATGAAACAGAAAATTATAATCATCAGTGCATCCCAGAACTATCTTGGTAACATAGAAGTGGAACACCTTTTCATATTGTATAATTTGAATCATCTATCATTAAATTCCCCATTATAAGATGTAAAAATGCCCTCATTTATAAACTTATTACAGCATTAATGATAGACGATATAATAAGCTATGGATCTTCTGACATATATCCACGGCCGTACGTTTTTAGAGGATTTGCAAATCCCGACATATATTTTGGATGATATATTGTTAATAGTTTTCTTCAATCCCAATGTTGTTGTTTCACTGAAGTGTGGTAGATGTACATTTAATTAATTAAGAGGTTTCGGTGTCTATGTATTTTGCGTGTATTATAGGTACTTTTTACCATTTTTAAATGCGAAAAATGGAAATGCTTATCGGTTGTTCGAAATATATGGAAAGCTGTGGGTTTATAAAATCTGTTCTCAGTTGTAGAGTTACAGAATATTGTTTTGACCGTTTTTGATGCCTTGGAGAAGGTTAATCTGAACGAATTGAAATCAGGTTTAGTTGATGTATGTATTGGAAATATAACGGTGTGAATAAATCATCTGTCTGCAGAAATTTAAAAGAAAAAGAAATGAAGGTGGCGTTCAAAAGCCTAAAAATAGATCTAGAAGGATAAAACTAAAACAGAACGATTTCGAGACAAATTAAATTTGGTGTAGAATTTATAAATTTCTGTAATAATAAAATGCCCATGTAAAAAGAATGTGCAGTACTGAGATGATATATTCAAAATGGTCAAATCAATGCTTATGAAACTGTCAAAGCAGATAGGAACAGCTTCTTAATTTACCAGCAAAGATGAAAGAAGTAATTGCGATAATTTACTAATATTGCTATAGTTACCAGTTGAAAATAGGTAAAATTTTCAAATTCACAAAAATTTAGATTCGAAAACTTTTCTGTTGGAATTTGACCAAAAAATATATCAAAAAAAAATGTTGAATGCAAAAAATATAATATTTCTTTTAGACTTTTTAAAGAATTTCATTTATAAAATACTGTCGATACTTAAGCAGGTTTTCGGTCAACAATATACACTTTCATAATCAGTGCCCCATCGTGAGCATAATCCTGTAAGAAAATTAAATCCGAAAAATTTTCCATTCACATATTCCGATACGGGGCATTTTTTTACCTCCTCTTACGCAAATTCACTTTAGATGTTCAAGGATAAACTTGTGGCGCGTTGTTACAAGAAATCTTTAAATCGAAATTTCATTTTAATCCTTAAAATTTAAATTGTTCACGGCAATGCCCTGTACCACCAATTAAATATCCGGAAAATCCTTAACATGTTACTGGGATGCAAAACGATACCGTTTGTATTAAATGATTCAATAAATAATTATTTGTCCTTACAGTAAATAAAGAAACTGTTTGTAGATTATCACTAGAAAAAATTACATCAAACATAAATCAAAATTCTATCCAGATTCTATACGCTTTCAGTATACGCGACACTTATGCTCATTAAAAAGAGCATTTTATCAGTTCCTTGTAAACCGGTGAGTTACCTTTCCAATGATACATACATCTCAAGAATACCAGTTTAATTTAGAGGAAGGAGCTCATTCAGGTAACAGTTTTTGTTGTCAACAGAATGAACCAATTTGTTCACTTACGCAACATACGCTGCACGTCTTGTATACGGAAAATGCCGCTATAAATAGTAGGCTCCGTATTAGGTATTTGCAGATTTCAGTAACAAATTCGCTTCAAGGAAGTAAAAAAACTGGATTGAGGAACAGTTCGACGCCGTTACAGTAACTCGTTCCTTCAGACGAGGAACGTGTCAATTCTGCTTGGTTAATAAGAAAGTTAAACGATACTTAAAAATCCAGTATAAGATGCTGTATAATATTTTAGATAAACCTAAAAATAGTCACGAGGAAAACTTATAGTTCATATGAATATTATCATACTGTATTTTGTTTCCTCTTCCTCTCTACAGAGAGAAAAAAAGTGTACCAAAAAGGAATAAATAATGGTTTTTTCATAGCTTCAGGAAATATTACCTCTTTGAATAGAATATGATTAATTACTTTTAGTGTAGTCAAATTAGGATTTTAATGTAAATTGTCTGGTTAGGGCACTTTTTCTGTTTTCACGTGTTCAGGGGGTCAACTTATTATTATCAACAAATTATAGTTTATGTACTTTTATTGTACAGCTCATAACGAACATTTCCCTTCTTTTTGTTGTTTTCCATGGGACTTATAGATTTTGAAATATTCAAAGAAAACCGATGGAAAACACGGCCTAAAAAATTAAATTGTTTAAATAAACAATATGCCGCATTCGCAGAAACTGCAAAACTGAACTGTGAACTTAAGTTGATCCCCTGTTAAAACAAAAAAACTGCCCTGATCAGACAATTCACATTGCGAATTTTTTAGTTCTAATTTGACTCCACTATTTAGTTATGGTGCGGGAGCTAATTGGCTTTTTCAGACACTCATCGTTACAAGCATTTTCTACGCGCTGATTAATTCTATCGAACTTAAATAACGACAAAATAGACTTCTGGCATATGTCAGCCCGTCGAGTTGGCCATGGTTCAAGATATAAAAATCAGTGAAATTATATCATCGTTACAAAGCCAATTTTTTGTGTGTGTACACATTTTATGTTTAGAATGAATAAGATAAGATCGCCAGAAAGTGTGGGCCATCAGGGGCGCAACCAGAAAGGTCAAAGAGGTAAAAAAACGGAGTTATATAACATGATCGTTACAAACTTTTTTAAGGTTGAGCATATTTATTTAAATGTTTTGAACACAGAAAAAAATTCCCAGAAAGAAACTCCCTTCAGTAAGGCTAGCCAGAAAGAAAAAGTTTAGGATTATTGAAGAAAATTGGATTTTTTTTCGCATATTTCATCAATCATTCAATCTAAACTCATCGTTACAAGTTCTGGCTCCTTTTTAAAACGTAAATATAAGCTCCTTGAACAATAGAATAGCCTCCCCGTAAAGTTCTTAGTGTCAACAAAAGTACCATAGGCTCTTAAATATACAGGAATTTAACACTTTCGGCTAACTTGACTCCGTACCGTGCCTCAGATGTATTGTATCATTATTACCTTTCTGGCTGCACCTCCTGACGGCCCACACTTTCTGGCGATCTTATTGTATTCATTCTAAACAAAAAATGTGTACATACAAAAAAAAATGAGCCTTGTAACGATGACATGATTTCACTAATTTTTAAACAGTGTTCGTGACGCTCCTGACAGGAGGTGCCCCGCCAGAAGTCGATTTTATGAATCGTTATCATCCATTAAACCATAAAAATATCTCAAAGTTCATAAAACGATGAGCTGCCGAAAAAGCCACCTAGCTCCCGCTCTATTAGGGGCGAACGCTATACTCGTATCACGATGCAAAGAGATAAGTAACGACAGTTGTGGTTAATATTTGGAAAAGTAACATTCAGGAAAATATAGCAACCTTGACCCACTTTCTCTTGCATATTAGTGTATACGCAGAAGATATGCAATGTTAAACGAGGATTGCATATTGGGTATAACCATCCTTAAAAGAGGATGTAAAACCCTTGTCTCTTAAATATCAGACAAGTAAAAATCCCTATTCTTAAGAGAAGAGGTTCGGCAGAATTTACTGATTTGAGGTAGCTCGTCTACTGGCGTTCATGATTGATCTTGGTTGTGGAAATAGGCCAACAGTAAACAAGAGATTTAAAAAAAATTGGTTACAAGAATTCATCGACGGAGAACAAGTGGCTGTAATAAAGTACAGTCGTCGGGGCCCATAGATGGACCTCAGTAATTCTGGGTCTGGGATCCAAAAACATGCTATTTTCGAAGTTAGTTACTATTCAAGAATTTAGAATTCAATATCTGGTATTCCCCAGAGTTCAGTACTTGGGCCTCATTATGTAACATCTTCATAAATGATATCTTGATTGACTTATATTGCAAAATGATTTTGTATAATTATGGTCCTGATAGAACGTAAGTAACTTACAGCTGAATATCTCAAAAAGTAACTCAATGACAAACTTTAGTGCACAAAATTTAATAAAATGGATCTATTAAATTTGAATAATTCCAAGATTTATTTCGAGGTCGGGATTTGCCCTGCTTGCTTCGACAAGGGCCCTGAAATAAGGAACTACATTTGATGAAAATTCTGGACAGGACGTCCAGAAGTCAACAAACTAAGAAAAAGTTCGATTCTCTATTTCCTTCTTGGCATTTAATTTAAGAATATGTTGAAAGCCCTCCCTGACTCAAACCTCCCTACAGCATAATTCACGAAATAAGATACATAAATATAAATATATTTATAAGAGAATATTCCTTAAATTCATTTTTATTAACTATTCCTTATTCAAAATGTAATTTAAGTTGAATTATGAAACTTTTCGAATGTAAAATAACTCTATAGGATGAAATCTATCTATCAAACTTAAAATCATTCCCCTAAGTGCGGTAGTTTCCGAGTATTCTGCTGTTTTTACTTGTAAGCGCGCAGAATACAAATAATCGGGATTTCTGAACTCTCATAACTTTGGTCTTAACCAAAAAAAAAATATATATATATATATATATATATATATATATATATATATATATATAATATTTATTTCCTCTTAATAAGGCCTAGGTTCCATACTTTTCTACTTCAAAATATTTCAACGATTTCATCTGAAATTATCTCCCTCCACTAATGGTCGATATAAAATATCCTATTCTTTAAGTTGGAAATATGTCTACAATGTACAAAAACTTATCAAAATATGTTAAGCTCAGCCATTTTCGAGTTATGGTGGGGCAAATATTTAGACAGGTTAGATGGGTGGGATGGACAGACAAGAAAAAATTCTTAAAATGCATTTACTTGCTATAATCAATCAGACTTGAAAATATCGAAAATTCGAAGATAAAACCTTTACAGATTTATTATCGAGTATTTTTGAATTTAGATAAGAATATTAATTATCAACAAAATTTAAAGAACTACGGATAATTTTTCTCTTGATATCAAAAAATGTAAAAGTAGAAATTAGGTGCGTGACTATCTCAAACTCTGCAGCAAAGTAAATAGCAACGTTTAGTGTTTCTGTCTTGACATAGCTGATTTTATTGATCATAAACAAAAGTTTATGATCCAGCAGATGTTGTCTTTTATGGTGGATTAGAATCGTTAAACATTTATTCTCCTCAAATACATTTGTCTAATGTTATTCGCTATTATCTAAAATTGTAATGCAGGAAATTCCTGTAATTTAATAGGCAATAAAAATTCTCCGTTAAAAATTGCATCCGTATACAAGGTGGTCCCCAAATTAGTGCAGTTCACAGAATTATCGTGATACAACATGAACTCGGAAGTTTCTAATGAAGTGGGTTATTCTTATGATAGGAGCAATTTGGGGTAACACAATTTAAAAGAAAAAAAAAAGTTTTGAAAATTTTTGGAAAAAAATAATTTGTTAACTTATAGGCCGTAGAGTAGGATGTGATGATTTGCAAAGCTCAACATTTTATTTTTAGTTTTTTCAAAAATTCATATCCACGCCAATGATCAAAATGACACGCTAATGATTAACTGACGAATATATTGTTTTAAGTATTTTTATTCAAAGTAAAAACATATTCAAGTACTAATACAAAAATAGGCAACATATCATTTCAATACAGTAAACACATTTTGTCAACTTCTTCAGAATTTGGCACTTGCTTGGGCGTATAGAAAATGTATAATTCTAAAACACAAGCATATTCGCAACTGAAAAACCACACCAGGAAGAAAGGGCTAGAAATTAATATAGAAAAGACAGAAGTCCTCACATAAACAATAGCAAATAGAATCAGACAAAATATCATTAAAGAGGATAACATCGACAAAGCAGAACAATTTACGTATAAGATATAACAACGAATTATACCAACTTTTCAAAGAAGCACCACTCTCAGAGTATATCTAAATAAAAAGGTTGCACTGGGCTGGGCATGTAATAAGAATGAAGATGAAAAACTACAAAACAAGCGCTTAATACACGAATGCATGGCAAAAGACCAGTGTGAAAACCAAGGAAACTCTGGGAAGACGTGGTAGCGGAAGACGCTCGGAGTCTTCTACGAATCAGAAGTTGGAGAAGAACAGCTACGGACAGGAATATTTGGAGGCGAAAGCTAAGGGCTCGATTTGGGCTGTAGGACCGAAGAAGAAAGAACAACAAACAAATATAAATTTATACAAGTATAATTTCCAACAAACAAACAAACATATACTTAACTTACATAAAGTAGAACAATCAGCTTTAAAAACCTCGTTTAATGAGAAAAAGCATTGTCAATTAAAAACGATTTTACAGCAGTTTTAAAACGTTTATAATCCAGTTCCCTTGTAGAGCTTTAAAAAACTTTATTGCTTAATATGCGGTACCACTGGGTGTTTTCTATAAACGTAAAAAGTCAAAATGTAAATTCCCATTACTTCGGGTAGGATAAGAATGTAGCCGAGCACGAGATTCATGTTCTTCAATATATAGGAGGCATTGCAAATGTATAGGAGGTATAAGAGGCATTGCAAAATGTAAATACTATGCAATGTTGGTATCTACAGTTTTTTACAGGACTCACTGCATTCCTCCCTGTAACTCAAACCTGCGATCACCCTTACCGCTTTTCTTTGTACAGTGAAAGCAGTTGCAGCATGTAAAGAGTGACAGTAATCTGTTGATATCTTTATTATTATGTATTAATGTGGTGTCATCCGCAAAAAGGACAGATTTTGCTCAGACGGTGTTATATGGCAAGTCGTTAACAAAGATGAGAAACAGAATTAGACCTAATATCGAGCCCTTGGGGACACCAAATTTAACTTTTATGAGCTTAGAATTCATATTATCATAGTTAACAAATTGGACCTCTTGAAGATACGATGATAGGTAGTAACTTCTGGCTGCTAGTTTTATAAAAAAATTAACTTTTTTATCAATATGTCATGAGAGACTCAGTCAAACGCTTTGCTTAAATCTAAAAACTGAGCATACAAAATTTCGCTGTTCCACTAATAAGATCACATAGCAGAAATGATGTGCAACATTTTAATGTATGTACTATTTGGAAATGTATTAAGATGAATAAATAGCATAACGCTTATTAATGGATAATATAGCTCAATATCCAACTTTAGTTAAATAGATGTTTGCAGTCGACAGCTCTCGCCTACAACGTCTGTTTATTAAATTAGTTTTCAGGAGTCGTTATGTAATCAGAGAGTGAAAATTCCACTCAAATTGAGACACACGTTTAGTATAATCAGATACCGTAAACGCTGATAAATGCTAATTGATGCTAAAAATGTTTAATTTGACTAGACTCCAGCTAAATGGAAATATCCGCTCAACTCATATTTGCAGAACGCGAAGAACTTCTTCACTTTCTAACGTTCTCAAATGGAAGTACTAAATCATTCAGTCCTGTTACATATGTTAAGCGTAAACCTGAAATAAGGCCCTGCAGTAAAACATAAATGAGAATTCTTGTAACCGCATTATAGGCGGAGAGCAAGACCCTCGAAATATATAAAATAAAAGTGGTCTGTGCAGCTCGCGATTTTTTTTAATGAAATTTCTCGGAGTACAGTATTTTACATTTCTCATCATATAATTTTGTTCCTAATCATTGATTCAGCTTGAAAATTTAGACACATATAATTCTGAAATATGATAAATCGATTGTCGTACATAAAATTGTACCAAAGATAAAGTATCTGGTACAAAAAATATATTTGCATTCGAGATCACGTGGATTCAGCGGCATTGAAAAAGTCTGTATCGAGGAAACTTTTTTTATTATTGAAGATAGGGTACTAATATTCGAGTGAAATATAGTTAAGGTCTGAATTAATTTTTGAGAAACAAAAAATCGTTATTTATTACAGTTTGGTGGTCATAACAATGTAATAAGTTTGATCGTTGTACGCGCTGCTTTAAATGTTGGGTTATCGATGCAGAAGAAGAAGAAACCGAAAAAATTATTTGTTCATTATCTATTGTAAACGACTTGCTGAAATTTGAAAACTTAGGTTGAATAGTTTTAAAGATATGCTAAGTTATATAGAAAAATATTCCACTTTTCAAAGGTATTTTAACCAAACGACTAAGCGAAGTAACGTTTTTACGGAAAAGCTGTGTTTTATCGATGCCTAAAATATAATTTACATAGAATGAATATTTTCCTAGATCTAACGCATTAAAAGCTGGTGTGTTCAAAAATCTCTTTAAAAAGTAGCACATTTTACTTCCACGTCCAGTGGAAGTATAGTAACGACAAAAAAATTTTTAAAAATTTTTATTGTCCAAATAGACTTAAAATGTCATGAAACGTCGAGATTTTAAGTTTGAGCGAAAAAAAATTTTCTGTCTGTCTGTCTGTCGGTCTGTCGGTCTGTCGGTCTGTCTGTAACTTTTTTTTGTGCGCACGTTTACTCTGGAACCGTTTAAGATATTGACTTGAAATTTGGTACACATATGTACTTTAACGAGTTCTAGAACGAGATTATATTTTCATCTTGTTCCGTCGAAGGGTTGGGGGGTAAATTGGGGTAAATTTGGGGTAAATGGGTAAATTAAGCAGGTAAGAGTCCATGAAATTGGTATATAGTATATACAAGAGAAGCTAAGGTCTCAAAAAAATTTTTGGCATTAGCCACCCCCATTACCACCCCCGCCTCCTTATTAAAGGGGATGAAAAAAAAATTATGATTTAGTGTCTGTACAGGAACCAGAAACCTCAAAATATTTTTTTACTTCATCCACCCCCCACTACCACTCCCCTATCACCACCCCCACCCCAGTACCGATGTGGGGTATCGTTTTATGGGTTTTTGGGGTAGAGGATTTCAAATATTATATTATTAAAGTTCCATGAACAATTATTTTCACATACAAAGTTTTTCGTTGTGAGTGACTTGGATAGAGAATCTGGATGTGGAAGTAGTGATTCCTTGGGCAGCGGTTTTTCTATATAGCTTAGTAGATTTTCAAAACTGTTCAAGGAATTTATTCAAATTTCAGTGGTTGGTTTACAATAGACACATAATGAACACATATTATTTTCAATTTCATCAGGTCCTCCGTTTTTGAGATATTTGCATTTACAGTATGTTCAACTGTATAAGGGTTCAACATATTCGATTTTTTGAAGGCGCAAATGATCAATCGCCCATTTCACATCGAATTTTTCAATCGGGTTTTAAAGGAAAACGATACATTCTACGAGTTTTCACCAAGAGTACATTTTGTTTAGAAATTCATGTGAGAAATCATATTTAAAGTCAAAAATAAAGAAAATGTTAAAGCAAAAAAATTATGTGCATTTTAATCAGGAGTCCATTTCGTACGCCCTTGGTCGTTGTCCCCCATTTTCATCAGTACCAAACGACTCCTCATGATAAAATTACCACATGTACGAGATTTCATCCCTCTAGTAGTAGTAGTAGTAGTTTTTAAAATAATTAGGAGAAACCATATTTTTATAGCATCTTCGGTGGGGTGTAGCTTCGTTAAGAAGCATTTTCGGACCCCCGTTCATATGAACTTTTCTTCATATTTTTGGGCGTAAAACAGCTTAACGAAATATTCGAACGTTATTTCCGGACATCCCTTATATACACTTGTGGCCAAAACGCGTAGTTCGTAAGGCCAAAAAAGGAAAAAAAAATTATATACACTTATCTTCTCATAAACAGGTTGTGAAACTTGATACATTTTCTTTTGCACAAAATCGTACTGTGCTACAAATAAGTATTTGCATTTGCAAAATAACGTATATTTACAGAGCTGGTTCCGCATTTATTCCCATGCTGATTACTATTATACAGCCGTAATTTCCTGTGCCATCCAAATTCAATCAGATTTGATATTTTTGTCTCAACTAAGTAGGTTGTTTTTTAAATACGCTCTCAAACTATGAGGTAAGTCCCTAAAAGTAATACCTATTTAAAAGGAGAGATTTGGCAATTGTATATAATTGATATTTCTTTACATAGCGTATACTCATTTTACAGGTAATAGATGGGCTCGTAAATGGTCCATACTTCCAGTAAATTGTGCACAACCATATAAACACTTGAAAACCTCTACATGACAGCAACCTTCAATAACATATGCGTCATTTTCATTAACTTCATCAAGTAACGGTATTCCCAAAATTTACTTTTTTTTTAATTGGTAGATTCAATACTTTACGTTCTCCTACACATGTTTACAGTACAAAATTCTCACCTGATCTCTTCATGCGGCTAATCATAAACCAGTTAAACATAAAACTATCTAGATTTTTAATTACGACAATATTTACAATAACATATCCTATCTGACCTCATAACCCCATGACTGAGGATTCAATGAAAAAATAGGAGGTCCTTGATTGAGGAATCAATTAGATTGTGCCCTCGGAACCTTGTTACCAAGTAAGCCTATAGCGCTCCAGCATAACCCAGTATCGTATACCTGTAACTACATAACTTTGGGGATATAATAGAAGAATGAAGAAGAAGAATGAAAGATTCCGAGAACACAATTTCATGAATTCCCCTGTTCAGATTCTCAATTAACCCCCAATCAAGATTCCCCACTTTTTCTATCGGATTCCCAGGGTTTCGGATTACGGAGTTATGGAGTTTTATGGTTTCTTTAACTTATGTGGTCAATACTGAAGTGCGACAATGTTTTAAAGTTGAATCACTTTTGGAGTTTAATTTAAATAGCAATAGTACGATCCAACAGACTTTTTTTAGTGTTAAAAAAAATCCTGACGTGATCAGGCAAAACGAAGGTCAGATTCATGTTCAGTGGCTCAAAATACAATAGGTATGGTCAATACCACTTTTTTTTGTGGGCCTGTGTTATTAATGTGAACAAATATTATCTTTAGTTCCGCTTGTGAGCAGCAGTAAAGTGTCAGGACCTCTATTTTGTAATTATGGGGGGTGTGAGTATTCATCGTGAAAAGCGAGATCTCCCATCACACGCATCTCACCCGACCGTCCTAGGCTGCATTCCGTAAGTGCAGTGAATGGGTGGTGAACGTGAAGTGATTCATCGAGAATAGCCGAATTTACAACCAATTAGATTGTCGCAAAAGCATCAGTTGTTCAGTGTGCAGTTGTTATTTTATAAATGCTTGGTCGGTTATGATGCAAAAGCATTAATCTTATGAAGAACTTGCCGTTTCCCTTCCAAATTCTCCTCGATATCGCGAAGGTCTCGTAATACCTAGAATTTATTTATTGACCAAAAATTCCGTAAGGATATACCCTCGTTATTAGTAATATATATTTAAAAATATATGACGATAATAAACTAAAAGAGTAATTATAACATTCGCTAGGAATTATATCATTAACGATGAGCAAATCCGCAATGTCCTAATGTCCATTCTGATTCACAGATTTAACAACAATAATTTTTGGCCGACGCAGACTATCTAAAAAGTACGGTTAGGATCGCCGTTCTTCCGGGGAACTGACGGATTCCCTCACGATTTACCAGTAGAAGTAAGTTTACGCATTTTTCGCACGAGGTGATAACTCCCGTAGTTACAGAATAGACTTTTATTCATTTTCAAGTAAACTCCGCCCACTTCTCATGGGAATCTGATTTCACGCTTTTACAGAATAGTGTTACAGATGTAGTGTCAGATAAATTGTAAGTTCACGAAACTTATCATTAAAGCCATGTTCATAAAAATGTGTTTTAGGATATGTTCTTACATAAGAATCAACTACTGTCCGTTTTCGTATATTCGAGAATTGCAAAGCATGTGGCAATTTCAAGCGTCTCGCTCTTCGACTATTAAAAAAGAACAAATCCACACTCACCAATGAAACTGATCTCTGTCCCAGACTAAGCGATTCGGTGGTGGTTTCTGTTTCTGCTGGGCAATCCAAGTTCATGCGGGAGGGGACTCCCCCTGACCTGCTCGTAGGGCGCCGACCCCCTGCTTGGCTGCAGGATCTGGGACTCTGCTCAGCCGAGTTCATCGCAACATCGCACTCACGAAGCCGTACTCGCTCCTTTCAAATGTTGTGGCAGAAATAAGAAAAAGTCGTCCATGCGCAGGGGAATTTGATGTATCAGGTACCTGCAAGGGTTAAGTAAATTGATTCGAATTAATGGTAACTTCTTGCGGATAATTTATTTTGTCTTATGCCGACTGTTCACAGTGATAAAATTAAAACAGTAATTGTAAAATGTCTACAATTACAGTAACTAGAGATTTTTATATGGAAATATTGTCATATGAATTAAAATTCCTTTTTTTAATAATTTAATAGCAAATGCATCAAAGAAATGGGCGCAATCTCTTTTGGGGTACCCAAAAAAATAATCATTGGAACTAAAAGAGAATCAAATTTTAGATAAAAAGCTTCTATGCAATTTTTGTATATACACTGATAGTCTTTAAGTTATGAAAACTGCTATTTTAGCTTGTAGTGGGTGCAGTATGCCACATTACACTTCAACTACACACGATGCCATTTGGCATGATGGTTTCTTACACCAAGGGGATTCATTTTCGAATAGGATTCGTCAACATTTTCCCTTAGGAACCAAAATTGCGGCCATTAAAAAAAAAATGCAATCACTGATATTAGTGCAAAACATACGCCATTGATATCAAATCGATACTTCAATAGTTTTAATATATCCCCCTGCGAACAGAATTGTTTTGCTTGATGCATGAATAAAAATAGTTTCTGACCGAGGTAAGTTTATTCTAAATTACAGTACTTTGCATGTTACCGTTGCTTTAAGGAAAACTAAACAAGATAACCATACTTGTTGTTCACGATAATAATATTCAGATGAATTCTTAGCAAGACCAAATGTTTTTAAAGACAATTTTAACAAATAACATTAGGAAACACAGGGACCTCTGTCAATATCTTGTCGAATTAATTTCGCTTCAATAAATTCCTTATTGATTAAATATAATACTAGTGGTGGGTGCATATTATTGTGTAGGAAAAATGTGCCGTCAAAAAAAAAATGCGATTGGCCTCCACGAAGCGGCTTGGCTGTGATACTTCTAAGATTCTCGACAGTAATTGTTGTTTATATCAGAAATGTGAAAGCGTTTTGGTAGACCCAAAAAATAATAAAGAGAAAAGAAAATATTGTCAGTTCTTGGAAATTGCATCATTATATGAATTTCCAAGTCAATTACTTCCACATTCAATGGAAGTATAGTAACGACAAAAAAAAATTGAAAATTTTTATTGTTCAAATAGCCTTAGAATATCACGAAGAGAAATTCTGTCTGTCGGTCTGACAGTGCACACGATTACTCTGGAACCGTTTAAGATATTGACTTGAAATTTGGTACACGTATGTATTTTAACGTGATCTGGAACTAGATTATTTTCATCTTATTCCGTTTAAGGGTTGGGGAGTAAATTGGGGTAAATAGATAAAAAAAGCAGGTAAGAGTCCATAAAATTGCTATTTAGTATATACAAGAGAAGCTATAATATCTCAAAAAATTTTTTGGCATTAGCCACCCCCATTACCGCCCCGACCTCATTATTAAAGGGAGCGAAAAAAAATGTGATTTAGTGTGTGTACAAGAACCGAAAACCTCAAAATATTTTTTTATTTCATCTGGTACTGGTAGCTCTAATAACCGATTAACAAGAACGAAAGCTGAGCTACTTAATGCTCTTCACCCTATGTGAAATCTCTTATTGTATAAGGTACTGACATTGACATTTTCGTAATCATACCTTACAGAAAAGAAATTTAGCCAAGGCATTTTTTTTTTTTTTTCAAAAAATGGACCCCATCTTGGTTCCCAAGGGAAAATGTTGACGCCTCTTAATCAAAACTGAATCTCCTTGGAGTAAGGAACAACCATGCCAAACGTTATTCCGCGGAGTTGAGATGCCACAGAAAAATCCATACCACACTAACGCTTTTCGTCGAATAACTCAAAAAATATCACATTTTCACAAAATAAAAGGTTATAAATTAAGATTTCAAATTATTTTTGTCTGTTTCTTTAGCATAAAAAACAAAGAAGTTATGACAGAAAAAAATGTGCGTCCTCACATTTTTTAAAAAAAACGTCGCAATTAGACAGTCATTAAGAAGAATAATTCTCAAATACTATTTTTGGTTAACATATAGCGTGACCTAGATGTTCAAATTTGTCCTTTACTGCACTTGCTTTAGAAAAGAATTACACCTTAAACTATAAAATATTTTCGAAGTAACGTAAAATTTTTGTTTTTTTTTTGCAAGTATGTCAATGAATATTTGTTTTATCGAGGAAATTATAGAGATCTCAAATAAAGACTATAAACTGAGGATGGATTAGATTTTTTTATTTAATAGGATTAATAGTTTCGGAGATATGGAAGTTTAGAGATTGAGTCCAAAATTTTATAGGACGAAGTTGTTAGTATAATTAATGTTGAATACCTTAGAAGCTATGACACTTGCGTCAAATATGCTGAGGACTAATAATAAAGATATTTAATTCAGTTTCAAAATGATTCTTAGAAAAAAATTATGACCGAAACAATGTGCGTCTTCAAAGTTTGTTAACAAGAATGTCGCTATTCTATAATTACCCATAAATAAAAAAAAATCTCAAATAGTATTTTTCGTTAACATATAACATTACCTAGCTCACTTTGTTTTGCCCGTTTGAAAACCTTACTTTATAAAAACCTTCCATTCGCCATACTGGAGCAGCCATATTGATTTTTTTTTATTTTGACATCAGATTCGTAATCAGACTCCAAAAACATAAAAACACTGCCAAAAATAAATCAATAATACTTTTTCAAATAGAAATTGAAAATAATTTTTACTACAAAAATCACACCAAAAAAATATCATTACGTATGACATTATTGTTAGATTCGGTATATTGTTTACCTCTAGGTACTGTAATATAAACCATCATGGGTTTGTCAGTTACCGTTCAACAGTAACCAATTTGGCTATTTTTATATAGTCTCTTTCATGTTATTTATGAGTCTAATCAGGTAGATGATATACCGATTTCTCTAAGGTCTTTGACCATATTTATCTTACCTCGCAAATTAGATAACTAAGGATTAAATGATTCATAACAATCATTTATACAGTCATATCTTTTTAAGCGTGTACAATTTGTTTCATATAATGGTTATTATAATTCTAAATTATTGGTAACTACTATCAATGATTCAAAATTATAATCATTATATGAAACAAATTATACATGACTTAAATAATTGTTATGAATCACACAGTTCAATACACCGGCACATATACATTTGGGGAGAGACTACTGAACAATTCACCAGACATTGTTTCCATCGTAGTTCGGCAGATTCTCGTGCAGATATCAGTAATTTCGAAACACATGGGGACTGGAAATTTCAAACTGTAGCTGAAGGACATCTACAAACATTCGTCCAGAATAAAATGGATATACGATTTAACAAAAAAAATGGTGCAGAATACACGAATAAATGTAGATCATTTTAGACATAATAATGTTTTTAATGTTACTCTTATTATTTCTACATCTTCCAAAAATACCAAAATAAATTGTATTTTCATTTATTCTCCGACAAACTTTTTTTTTTTGTAATCAAAATAGTCTGTTGACGACGATGTTAAAACCTTATATCAAATAGGTATTAATTAGCTTTGCAAAACTTCTCTCGGAGATGTAAAGCAGTCAGTTCCTTGTCTATTAAATGTTAGGTAAGTAAAAGATCCCTACTCTTTGACAGGGAAAAGTTCGGCAAAATTTCCAGGTCGGGGGGTCGGCGATAAGCAAAGTCGTGTGGGGGAGGGGGAGGGACGGCGACGCGGCACGACTAGGGGCGGCATTTTGGCTAGGATTGGAAAGAAAAAATCTAAAGATGACCGATCTCACTAAAGAATTTTCTACTATTAAGAAGCGCAAACAAGTAAATGCTTTCATAAAAAAATGTAATGTTTTTATTAGTAATAGGGATATAGCGATTAGGGTGGCATTCGAAATCTTCGCACAGTGTGGAACTTTCGAGTTTTTTTTTTATTAACTATTTAACGTCGGCCTATTTCCGCTACCAGGGCCTATCACCGACGCCAGGAGACGAGCTACATCCAACCTGGAAATTTTGCCGAACCTCTTCCCTTAAGAAGAGTAGGGATCTTTTACTTGCATTACTTACATTTAATAGACAAGGGACCGCCTGCTTTACATCTCCTCCGAAGGATGGTATATCCACTACGTAATCCTCGTCTGAAATTACGTAACTTCCGTGTATACACTGATATACAAGCCGCTAGAAGGTGGGACGAGAACGCTGTATTTCCCAAGATAGGTGGTCACCCATCCAAGTACTAACCGCGCTCGACGTTGCTTCAACGGAATATCGACTGATATTCACATTGAAGTCGCCTCTACGCTCGCCCCATCTTACGAGTCTTCTAAGTCAAAATTCGTCTCCTCCATTCAACCAAAATCAATCTATTTGGGCTCAAAATTTTCGTAATACTGATCACTAATGAAGAACTGCGAAAATTTCAATCCAGCTTATTTTTGACACATGACAGCTGTAAAAAATGTGAAAACCCTATAAAGGCAGAACTAGACATCTCTTATACAACTCCTTGGAAGACCATCAATATCATGTTTTATCATGATTTTTGACTTGCAGAATCTGAATTTCAAGGGTCCGAAATAGAGATGGGCACGTGACGTGAATTTCACCGTGTCACGCCGTGTCACGGCGTGTCACGACGTGAGCGTGTACATTTAAGGTACCAAATCACGGAAGATTTCGTGAGTGTGCGTGAGTCAAAAGATCCCGTGCGTGAGCGTGCGTGAGATAATATTCATGCCGTGACACGACGCCCCATCTCTGCTTTAAAACTTCAACCGTCGTGTCGTGACAAGACGGAAGATAGAACACGAGCGCGAGAAGGGAGGGAAAAGGATAGGAGACAGGATGAATGACGCAACATTCAAATCAAACTGCGTAATTGCAATCTCTCTCTACTGCATTCGCCAGTCGCCTAGCCCTCCTGGCCTGGTCTGGTCACTCTGGTCCAGAGATGGGCACGTGACGTAAATTTCACTGTGTCACGCCGTGTTACGGCGTGAGCGTGTACATTTAAGGTACCAAATCACGGAAGATCTCGTGAGTGTGCGTGGGTCAAAAGATCCCGTGCGTGAGCGTGCGTGAGTTTGCCTTAACATATATCAGTCGTGCGTGAGTGTGCGTGAGCTAAATGTTTAAAGTCGTGAGCGTAAGTCAAAATCGACTCACGCGCCCATCTCTAGTCCGAAACCATATACCTAAATAATTTTAGAAATTACCATTTTTTAGGCCGAAATTGATAATTTTTGGGCCCTTTTTGGCACTTTAGATTTTGTTACATGTTAGATTTATTTAAAGAATAACTTTTCTTTTTCTTCCTCATTTAGTGTCTGATGTTCCTTAAGTCGAATGACTACTTTACCTTTTTAGTAAACCTAACCGACTTTTATATAGGGCCAGTCGAAAAGTGAGAAATTTTAAATTTGGCTATTGAATAATAAACACCCTATATGAGGTATCGGGCAAAAATTTTGTATAGAGGTATTTGAGACAACTGTAAATCGAATATGCTATCCAATTTGCCGATAAAAATTGCCTAATAGTCGATCTCGAAATTTCGACCCATTTAGAGGAGCTTAGTAGGCCTTGAAAATTACAAATTTTTCGAAACAGTCAAATAAAGCTCATCAAACACTATGTCCCAAAAAAAAATTTAAATCGGTAAACGCGTTCCAAAATAACAGGGGTTTTCGGTCTTAAATAGCACACACTGTATAAGAGAAGCGAAGGTGCCAAAAAAAATTTGGCATTAGCCACCCCCATTGCCACCCCCACCCCATTATTAAAGGAGATGAAAAAAAAAATAAAATTTTCATTTATGTATTATTATTATAGGATTCGAAATTCGTGGTTCTGAAATCTAATAGTCTAATAATTTTAGAAATGGTCATTTTTGGCCAATATTGGTAATTTTTGGGTCCTTTCTTGTGTGTAACAAAATCTTAAGTACCAAAATCCTTGTATTTTAACTTATTTTATTCGCAAAATTTGAATATAGGTATCACAAGACGACAAGGTCAAAAGGCTATGAACTACGACCATTTTTTTTTGTCATTCTCATTCAGTTATCTACCTGTACACTGTTATTAGCGCGTAAACTGCATAAGTTTCCATGTATATCACATTCTGTAATGCTTTTTGATATGCAGAGTTCAAATTTCTTAAACCCGAAATCCAGAAGTCGAGTGGTGGTGGGGGTGGATAACGTAAAAAAAATTTTGAGGCCTTCGGTTCTTGTACACACACTAAATGACAATTTTATTTTTCTTTCACCCCCTTTAATAATGGGGCAGGGGTGGCAATGGGGGTGGCTAATGCCAAAAATTTTTTTGACACCTTAGCTTCTCTTATATACAGGGTGTCGCGAGAAAACGGGCATGCTTTAATGCCAGATAGAAGACACCGAGTAATCATAATCATCCATAGAAAAAGCTAGTTGGGCGTTCCTTGCTGAAATACAGGGTGTTATATGTATTTTTGCCAAAATTTCTTTTGGTTGTTACTTTGTAAAGGAATGGAATAATAAGTTCATATTTGGCATATATAATATATTAGTGATCCTGAATAACTACTTATACCACACACAAAAAAAAAATCCAGATCCGGACTTGAAAAAAAATGTTTTTGATGTTCTTCAAGAAAACAATACTCTGTATATGTTTTTTTTAAATTTCAATACTAAATTCGAAAAGTACATAAAAAACTGAACAGAATGGCTTCATTAATTTTTTTGCCACACCCTTGACGTATTCGTAATAAATTCCACTAAATAATGCAATATGAGACTTTAAGAAATATCGATGAATGATACGCGCAAAAAATGCTTCCTCTACTAAATTTACTTTTTTGTCAGCAATAATTATTACGATTTAATTACCAATTTTTATGGATGGGATAAAATTAATAAAAAAAATAAATGGAGGACACAGAATCAAGAACCTATTTCATTCCTCTCATTTATTAAATGACTAGTAATACAGCAACATAACATACCTATTAACAACAACAATAACTCTAATAACAAAGTTGCATATTAATAATGCACATAGTAACAGAATAACAACAAAATATCAACAGAATAACTGTGCCAAAAACAAAAATGCAGATTTTGTTATAAAACCTATTTACAAATTAGAATTATAATTAAATTCTCTGTTCAAAATGTCCTCCTCAGCTTCAGTACATTTTCTAGTGTGCTTCACGAGATGGCCGATTGATCTTCTTATCACTTCTGGACTGTCTGTCTCTAATTTTTTTGTGGTATTCAACAATCCTTTGAATTTAATTGCTCCATACAATCAGTGTCCATTTTGTAGACGTCATAAAAAATAATCTACATGGTTGAAATCCGAAGACCTTTTCGGTCATATATGAGGACCTTCGTGGTCAATCCATCCGTTTGGATATGTATCATTTAAATGGTTTCTAATTTAGTTGGACAAATGTAGTCAGGCTTCATCTTATTGAAAGAACATACCTCGGATATTTACATTTCCTAAAAGACTCGGTAATGTATATTGTAAAAACCTTAATTTGAGATTTTTATCTAAACTAATTGGCAAAAAGAATGATCAGATCAGACAAGAAATTTTACTTTAAGCAATAGTCTTAAACGTAAAATCAGTTAGTTTTAGATTATGAGGTCGTCACATTGACTGCGTAGATAAATTAATTCAAAGTATCGTCGAATGCCGCAACGAAGTTAGAAATAGTCCAGATGTGATAAGAAGATCAATCGGTCATCTCGTGAACCGCACTAGAAAATGTACTGAAACTGAGGAGGCTATTTTGAACATACAAATTAATTATAATTCTAATTTGTAAATATGTTTTATGACAATACCTGCATTTTTTGTTTCTGGTACAATTATTCTGTTGATATTTTGTTGTTATTTTGTTACTATGTGCATTATTGATATACAACTTTGTCATTACAGTTATTATTGTTAACAATAGGTATGTTGTGTTGCTGTATTACCACTCTTTAATAAATGAGAGGAATGAAATAGTTTCTTGATTCAGTGTCCTCTAATATTTATTTTTTTATTTATTTTCACCTCCTTCATAAAAAATGTAATTGGAACGTAATAATTATTGCTAAAAAAAAAGTAAATGCCCAATTTAACAGTGGAAGCATTTTTTGCGCATGGCATTCATCGATATTTTCTAAAGTCTCATATTCCATTATTTACTGGAATTTATTTCGAAGACGGCAGAGGTGTGCCAAAAAAAATAATGAAGCCATTTTGTTCATTTTTTTATGTATTTTTCGAATTTAATATTAAAATTTAAAAAAAAACATATACACGGTATTCTTTTCTTGAAGAACAACAAAAATATTTTTTTCTCAAGTCCGGACCTGGATTTTTTATGTGCATGATACAAGTACTTATTCAGGATCACATATGTGCCAAATATGAACTTAGTATTCCATTCCTTTGCAAAGTAACAAACAAAAGAAATTTGAACCAAAATACATAAAACACCCTGTATTTCAGCAACGAAGGCCCAACTAGCTTTTTCTATGGTTGATTATGATTACCCCCCGTGTCCCCTATCTGTCATTAAAGCATGTCCGTTTCCTCGTGAAACACCCTGTATACTAAATACCAATGTTATGGACTCTTACTTGCTTGATTTACCTATTTACTCCCAATTTACCCCCCAAGGTAAATTCGATGGAATAAGATGAAAATATAATCTAGTTCCAGATCCCATTAAAGTACATACGTGTACAAAATTTCAAGTCAATATCTTAAACGGTTCCAGAGTAATCGTGCGCACAAAATAAGTTACAGACAGACAGACCGATAGACAGAATTTTTTTTCTCAAACTGAAAATCTCGACGTTTCATGACATTCTAAGCCTATTTGATCAATAAAAATTTTCAAATTTTTTTTTGTCGATACTATACTTCCACTGGATGTGGAAGTAAAATGATCGTAGTTCGTAGCCCTTTGACCTTTTCGTTTGTGATACTTATATACAAATTCTGCGAATAAAAGAACTTAAAATAAAAGAGTATTTGGTACACGGATTAAAAGGCTCGAAAATTACCAATTTCGGCCAAAAATGGTCATTTCTAAAATTATTTAGGTATATGGAAATTCAGATTCTGCAAGTCAAAAATCTTGATAAAATATGATATTATGGCCTTCCAAGGAAATAACCGTGTCTAGATTCTGCCTTTATAGGGTTTTCACATTTTTTACAGGCTTGTACAGCTGTCATGTGTCAAAAATAAGCTGGATTGCAATTTTCGCAGTTCTTCATTAAAGTGGATCTTGGTTGAATTACCAAGGAGAAGTTGAATTTTGACCTAAAAGACTCGTAAATTCCACACTGTGCGTCCCCTCATCTTTGAAAAGTCCTGGTGATAAGCCTTAGCAGCGAAAAGAGTCTGCCGTTAAATAAATAAAAAAATATAGGATGTTGCATTTTATAGCACCTTCTAAAAGAAATCATTATCAACACTATCATGACAACGATTCGTTCTGAAGCAAAACCGAATATTTTCAAAAATTGTTTTGACTAAATGCCCTCACGTTAAGGTACAAATAATTTCGCACGCCCTCAACAAACTGTCACATTTATTTCTTATTACACTGATTTTCCAACCGAAGCAGGAGTATGCGATTTAAAGTCGTTACTTCTAAAGGAACACGGTACAACAACCACATTACTATTCCTAAAACGATCAATTTGTCTTGTTTTTGTCCGCCGTACAAGTTACCTTGGCGTAAGTAATGTGTTCCTGTTTTTCCATTATGTAAAAGAAATCTATCGGCGGTACTCTGTTCTCTAAGATATCCGTAATCATGCACAAAATGTTAGACCGGTTTTAGACATAAAATTTAATGATACTGGAAATTGCACAAACGTGAACTTATTAGGTACGTAAAAAGCGAAAATATGACATCTGATATATATGCGATAAGTTGATAAGTGGTTTGAATAGATCGTTTATAGATTTTGTCAAATAAAGACATTTTCTATTCCGGTTTATCATAATAGATCTAATAAAAATAATTCGATTAGTCTTTGATTTTTTTAATATACTGTAATAAATAACACGTTGCCGATTACTATAACTTCTTTTTATGAAGTGGAGCTTATCGGAGCTATCAAATTAAATGTAAGTCCAATTAAGGAATAAGTCAATTGCCCTCGACTAAGCGCGAAGTAACAACAACGAAACTTTACTAACAAAACATACATAACAGTTCAAAAATACAGCTCTGCTCTTTTTTTTGGTTGGCGACGTCGACTGCTGAGATCATTAGTCGCATCCTTATTACCCATCTGCTTATTTGTTCGTGTAATTAATAATAGTTATACTTTCACTGATATATTACAACAAATAAGAGGGAAAGATGGTAATAAAAGGAAGAAACCATATTACAGTTTATGAAAGAGGCCTAAATTATATAATATGAAATATACAGGTTGTCCCATTTAAAAATTTAATTTTCATGTCAATTGCATTGAAACCGAAAGTCGGCCATTTTCGTTCTTGACATCATGTAATTGTAAATTTTATCCCATATCATTACATCAAATTTGAAAAAAATCCATTCGCCCATTCAAAAATCACAAAAGGATCCCTGTGGGCTGAGCCACTCGATATATCGTTATGTTATGTAGAAATTTATTAACTCTTTTAGGCACGCTGGTATACCGTTTGAACCATGCAAACTGACCCGTTTAATGCATAGTGGACTGTATACACTGTATATACTGTGTACACTGTAATGTATACAATGCATATGGTACCACGCCAAAGTACATACTTAAAACAAAAAGTAAATCTCCACAAATGTGATTAGTATACAGTATCGGAAAGTCCAGGCTTTGGTATGCATAGTTTCAACGACTTAACCGACCGCCCACAATAAAGGCATCTACCAGTGCTCTAGCAGAAGCAAACAGTGACAGCTTCTATAGAACGTTGTATTCGACTCAACAGAGTAGAGTGGACGTTTACTTCAAATCATCAAATAGCAGAAATGCATTTTGATAACGGTTGGTTTTACGAGATTTTTCCAAGAGACCTTTTTGCCTCAAAAACTCCTGCCTAGGAACTTTTGTTAACAACATTTTTTGATTCGACCAAGTTAAAGCATGTTTTACCATGTCATCGCATAGTAAAAGCACATTTTTGAATCGAGTTAAACATTCAATATGAATCATTTACAAGCTTCTATAGATCATTGTATTCGATTCAACAAAGTAGAGTGATCAAATAACAGAAATGTATTTTGAAGTGAGTTTTTTCGGCAACGGTTGGGTTTACGAGATTTTTGCAAGAGACCTTTTCGCCTCAAAAAGTTATGACTAGGAACTTTTGTTAACAACATTTTTTACTTCCACGTCCAGTGGAACATATTTTTAATGTTGTTAACTTGTGTATATTTCCAAGTATTATTACAAGTATGTCAGTGTCAGATGCTTTAACCATTACTTTTGTATTACTTTCTAACTTGCTCAAATGATATATGATTCGAGTGTCGGCCTCTTCATGATTGCATGCAAAATCTTTGAGTATGGAAATATTACAAGAATATACTTGTAGGCTTTACCGAATTAATTGTAAGAATGTTAATGATTCTAGATTATTCATCTTCCAAAACAAATTCTCCTCAACATCTGTCGCGGAATATTTTATGAAGAATGTAAACAGATTTGATTCTACTCAGATTCCACCATGTTGGAAATCATTGAAACAAAAGATTTTACGAACAATTTATGTTACGTCAATGTGGCAAAATGCTACAGAAGCAAACTGCGTCAATTTCTCACCAGAAGAATGTGGAAGGACACTTAATGATAGTAAAATTGAACCGCTTTGGTTTGAAGATGATCCAACACCTCTTTTAGTTGAAGACATTGTCGTGGTAGAGCTTGATGAAGAAGAATGTAACGAAATTGATGATGATAATTATAACAATAATGATGATAATGATCATTGCGATAATGATGACGATGATCATGACGATAACAATAATGATGTTTAATGACAATACATAAATATGTATGTTTCATTGTATGTTTCTAGATATGTAAATTTCTATCAATTTCATTGTACTATATATGAAAATTATTTCTTTGTACTAAGTATTTAAACTTTAAAAAATATTTAAATAAATAAAAACTGTTGTTTTGAAATCATTATAATTGTTTATTGAATAATTAATTATTTTTACCTGAATACTTCTGTAATGGGTTGTATTAGTAATAACATATGACTTTGAGAGACATTGTCGGGTGTTTGGCACAGGCATAGACATGGCAATGTTATTTTTTCTAATAGATAAATGTTTAAACTATAATTTGGTGGTAGTTTGAAGCTGTTAATCGATAGGTACAGTAAGGGCCAAAAAAAAAATTCAAAAAAGTTAATTGGGCAATGCAATTGATTTTTTTTTTACTCTGTAAACACTAAATTTTAAAAGTAATTTGAAGCTGTTCCGCGATTGGTATGGTCAGTATACGAAAAATGTACCGTAGAAAATTCATACGAAATCTCTGCACAACTTCTGCCTAGGCAATGCGTGATTTTTTTATGGTCGCTGTGAGTACTAACATTTAAAAAACATTTTATTCTGTTAACTGATGGTCGCATTTTTTTACGGCCACCTCTTAGACTATCAGCTAAGTCATCAAAATAGGCTAATAATACATTTTCAGAAAGCGAGTTAGTTTTTTTTTTTTTGAATGTGCCAGTCCATGAAACTTTGGTACGCTTTATCATAAAAACTTTTTGATTTCTGTGCTACTAAATTAGATCCTGTTGCTTCTGCTCTTTCAGTTATTTCTGTACAGGGGATAGTATCTTCTGAATCACTTTCCATTCTTTCAACCACAAAACTAACACAATCAAACACAAAACACGTTTTTACTTTGATTGTTTACGGCGTCTGTTTATTTTTTTTTTTATACTTACCGGTCTCTATGGCATTTTTAATGCACACAGATAGACTGATTCATGCATAATTTTCTGATCGGTAAACGAAGGGGGTATAATGACCAGAATTCCCTCATCATAATTCCCCGTGGGATTAATTGATGGAATTATATACCAAAAATCACCAATTTAATGTTCATATTATTTGTTAGTCGTATATAAAATATATTTTATTGCATAACAATCCACAATAACAAAAAAAAATAAATGAATTAGAACATAATATCCCGTGCAGCAAAGGCTATTTTGTGCCTGAAAGAGTTTCAAAGAAACTTAAGATTCTTAGAGTATATTCTGTTTATATTCTCGCATGTGTCATGCTTGTCTATAAAAATTATTCGAAATTTTTCCTTTGTGAACTTCCGTAGTTTGTCCCCTTTTTTTATTAATGGAATGAAATTTAGATAGTAAACAATCAGGAAAACTGCCAAATCTAAAACATAAATTAATAATGTCATATATGGGCATTAAATCGTTAGTTATATCCATTATAATTAGAGGAAAATTATCCCATTCCTAGACTGAAATCAATATGGGTCATTAAATACCGTAAGTTATGAACCGAGCGCCTAAGGAGTGGGTAATGTTTAGTCACATTACGCTCGGCCTCCAGCAGGTACAAATGGCATCTCTCATGTAGCAGAAAATTACTCACTTCTTTGGATTTTAATAATAGTTCCCGAAGTAATATGAGAAACCATCGAGTCAGAAATAATTACAAAACCTTGAATAGGTCGGTAACCGGCAGTCTTCTCCGTCGGGCGTTTGCCGTTGTATGAACTCCCGGTTCAGAGTTCAGACCGCTCGTGAGGTTGTGATGGCTTCAAGATCATATCATCCTTGATTGCGCATTGTGTCCACATCAGATACTTGTGTCTGTGCGGAGGTATTCTTCGCTTCGGGCCCTTCTTCAGCGTTCGATTGCGCCAGACAAAAAACATAAACATCGGCCAAGAATAATAATCAGATGGACAAACACCTGTTCATTTCGCATTAGAGAAAGGATTTATAAGGAAGTTGTAGACCAGAGGATTCGTTCGTTTCGATCAACACGCTTTAATATTGCATTATCGCTTATTGTAACAGCTAGCCGCTATTAAAGTTCATTTGTTGCTACAACGGCGTAGGCATGTACTCGAATGGGTGTTCGGTTCATATATAATTTAAATATCCTTTTCATTCGTATTATTAAAAAAAAATGGCAGCTAATACATACATTCTTCACGTTCTCCGTTTTTTGCATGTTGAAAAAAGTTATTCTGATATAAGCGAGCCAGTGAATTTGGCTTGTAGGCGGCATAGTAAAAAAGAAAAAGAATAAAGTCTCTATTTACTTAGAAAATTGGTTATGCCAAGTATGGTATAGAACAGTCCAATTAATCTATATACACTATTGTGTAGAATCTACCATTGCAAGTCAAGTAAAATACAAACCAATTGAATATCTCAGTGACATTTCGCGGACCATTAGGGGCCGCGGACCACCTGTTGGGAATCCCTGCCCTAGCTGACCCAGCAAACGTTGTTTTGCCATATAAATTATAAATTTTTGTCCAAGAAATAAAAAGAAAATTTCTGGATAGGGCCACCCTTATCACCTAGGGGTATAAAAAATAGCCCACGACCTATTCTCAGACCTACCAAATATACACCAAAAATTTCATAAAAATCGGTCAAGCCGTTTCGGAAGAGTTCGATAACAAACACTGTGACACGAGATTTTTATATATTAGATAAAGCTGAGGATTACGTTCCTTTCCTCTTCTCCAAAAAAATTCCTCCTCATCTCCAGATAAATTCAAATTACAAAATTCAAAACGACGGCTTCACTATGGCGGTCAATGTATATACAGGATGTTTCATTTAAAGTTTCCGAGCCATTATCTCAAAAAATAATAAAGGTATTTCAAATTTGTAAATGGCGTATAAAAAGGTAGTAAATGGCCGCAGTTAAGTTTTTCCTTTGCTGTAACCTTGAAACATGATTCGTATGATTCAGAAATAAGTTATGAATAATTTTAATTATATAGAAAATTTCACATCATATTTTTTAACCAGTTAGGTTACCATGGCAACCCAAAAAATTTCAGGAAATTTTTTACATTCTGTCAAATTAATAAGTGGAAATTTTTCTGTCATTTAAAATGTGAAAGTAAAGACGCGGGAGTTGGAGTGCTTGTAGAATTAAATTTATTTGGCGACGCAAAGGAGGATATTCACGAGGATATTATAAATACAAAAATTAATATGTTAATATTTATTTTTTTGTTTACAAAATAAAATTGTGGGTATCACAATAATATATGTTATACTAACAAATTTTATGTAAGTAACCAAATTTAAGTGTACTTGGAAGTCTAGCAAGAATTCTTCTAGTCTTAATGGAGAATAAATAGGACTGAAGACTGAACTTTGTAAATGTCAATGTTTAATAAAATATATGAAATATTTCGACACAATTTTATTTAATTTTCATTTAGATAGTCTATTAAATTTGCTTGAAGATTTTAGTAGATATTTTTGGATTCTTCTGAATAGCTTTACATCCAATATTTATTCATAATGAATATCCTCAAAGAACTGTGACAAGTAAGTAAGCTGACGATGATATTTTTCAATTTCTGAATATTTTTTGCACAAAATAAACAATTACACAATCCATATGTTTTAGAACCTGGAGCCATTTTTGTGCTATATGCCCATATTGCCCATGCCCATACACTTTATTCTTTTGGCTGATAATCAAATTTTGTTATGATTAGAATGTAAAAATTAATCTAATTGACGTCTGTAAGTGCGGCAGCCATTACTATCTTGTTACCTTTTATTATTCCATGGCCGCCTAGAAGTTGTTAATTATTGTCTCGGGACAAGAATGAATGCATTCCCTGTGCTCGCATTTAAGTAAAGCCGGGGTCCCACGGCCTGTGACTTGGCGAGCCTGGTCTGAAGTTTGTCATACCTCGCGCCATGGGAACATAAATACTCGTTATTGCTCGAGGTGACTCGTGATGGCTTGATCTTTCCCGTGAAATGTCGGTAAATTTTCGGACATCAAAGGCTTGTGGATCGACGGATGACAAGCCAGTACGACTCGTGCATCCGTTCCCACAGCCTGTTGTGGATTGTATAGCGAGATTTGAGCGGCGCAGTGGTGTATTGACGAGAAGTGGTCGACTCGAGGCTACTCGAGATTTGCAAAGCCACGCGCCGTGGGAATGCGCGTGGCTTGGAATTCGACCTATCACAAATCCACAGGTACGAACCACGAGTAACTCGAGGTTTGTCAAGTCACAGGCCGTGGGACCCCGGCTTTATATCAGAAATAAATGATGTTCCAGCAATTTTAGTAGATCAAAGTTAATAAAAAAACGGAAATATAATATGTTTTTAAGTTATTTATAAAAAGTTCATGTAACTAAACTTGGAGAATGGTATGTTATTTCACTAAGAAATTTCGTATTTTATTAACCACCCGTTGTTATTCCATGGCTCACTAAAATGAATGAATTTTTGTAATTCGTAATAAAAATGTTAAATTTTGGCATAATATTTATAAAATAATGGTGTGTAATTTTCTTACCGAATATTCCACGAGCTTAAATTAATATCCGGAAATTTCTCCTCGTTCATGAATATTTTGAGAAAATTATTAATTTTCAAAATATTCATGACCTCGAAAAAATTTCCGGAAATAATTTAAGCTCTAGGGATATTATAAGTGAAAATTTTGTAAAAAGCAGTAGTTTTGGAGCTAAATAACTTTCTTTCTTCATTTTTTGTATTATGTACACTTCTGTGCAATAAAATTCCGTACACTTGAAAAATAGTAATCCAGTTTTTACTAATATTAAGTGCTCAGTCTTTTCGGAATTTAGATTTTTTTATTATCATATAGGTTATAAAAAGTGACATTGATTGTGAAATGTCATAAGTAGAGTATTTGGAAAAATGTTAATGATTTAATGATTTCGATTTATAATAAATGTAAAAATTGACGTTAAAAAATTGTGTCCGAGATAAGGCCAGATTCTGAAAGCTCAAAACATTAAAAGGCGGTTTTCTGCATGGCTGTTCTGCATGTGTCTGCCTGTGATAATTGTATTATATTATTACATATTTTAAAAATTCTTACTAATTTCAAGTTTTACACATATAAAATATGCAATTTTGTCGAGGCCTTTTGGCCTCCTAATTTTACGAATAGGATGTGCGCTCTGAATGATATTTCCATCATAACTAGAAACGCTGTGTACTTACAACAAATTCTGCTGAAGGGAACTGTAAATTAAAGGAGTTCCGCTGCTTCGGCAGATGTCCAGAGTCATTTGCGGACCGGTTTAGAGCTTTTGGCTCTCATCAGCGCAAAGTAGCATTACGTCTTCCATAGGAAAACCTCCTACACATCAGCAAAATTATATAGTAAAATGGGTGTTCCCCAAGACTCTGTATTGGGACCATTATGTTCGTTATTTATATTAATGAGCTACCCAATATGCTGACCGAGGCCTTAATTTCATTGTATGCTGACGATGCCACTCTCCTTTTTTCTGATATGTCTCATGATTCGCTCCAACGTAAAATTGACACTACTGCTGATCGTTTATGTAGCTGGTTTAGTAACAATTTGTTGTTCTTCAAAGCTTCAAAAACAAATTATATGGCATTCCATACTCATCAAAATACTAACATTTCTGACTTTAATGTAAAAATAAATGACTGCAACACTGAAAATGGCGGCATAGATTTCGATAATACATTCAGTAATCACTGCAGCAGGATTACTAGTACCTTACACTCTAAATGTTTCCAGATTAGGAGATTGAAAACAGTCTTGGATATGTCTGGTCTATTACTGTTTCATTTCGGAGAAATTCATTCTAGATCATCTCATGGTATCACTATTGGGAAAGCTTCTCTTATGCACAAGTTTCTGTTGCACAAAAGCACATTATAAAGTGTATACATATCTTCATGCGAATTGACCCTTAACAGTGAGGGCATTCATTGTCAATCCACATGAATAGATGTATTTGTCAAGCAGAATTTGTTTGGGGTACACTCTGTCAATCATAGAACTCCCATGCCCATTCAATGGAGATGGATTATGGATAAAGAAAAACGGGTACCGCTGTACGAAATTTGTGGGCAAAACTGCAATTTTAAAAAAATTCGAAATTCACAAAATTCATGCATAGAATGTTTTAATTATATTATTTACTTTAAAATTTATTTTAATTTTTCAGGTACTACAATTTAGGTATTTTATTTTCTGTTAAATGTTTTTTGTTAATTTTACCATTATTTATATATTTTTACTTCCACATCCAGTGGAAGTATAGTAACGACAAAAAGAATTTTAAAAATTTTTATTGTTCAAATAGGCTTAGAATGTCATGAAACGTCGAGATTTTAAGTTTGAGCGAAAAAAAAATTTCTGTCTGTCTGTCGGTCTGTCTGTCTGTAACTTTTTTTTGTGCGCACGTTTACTCTGGAACCGTTTAAGATATTGACTTGAAATTTGGTACACATATGTACTTTAACGAAATCTAGAACTAGATTATATTTTCTTCTTGGTCCGTCGAAGAGTTGGGGGGTAAATTGGGGTAAATTTGGGGTAAATACGTAAATCAAGAAGGTAAGAGTCCATAAAATTGGTATTTAGTATATACAAGAGAAGCTAAATTTTTGGCATTAGCCACCCCCATTACCACCCCCACCCCGTTATTAAAGGGGGTGAAAAAAAAATTGATTTAGTGTGTGTACAAAAACCAGAAACCTCAAAATATTTTTTTTACTTCATCCACCCCCACTACCACCCCCCTATCACCACCCCCACCCCACTACCGATGTAGGGTATCGTTTTATGGGTTTTTGGGGTAGAGGATTTCAAATATTATATTATACAATATACATATACAATTATTTCCACATACAAATTTTTTTCGTTGTGAGTGACTTGGATAGAAAATCTGGATGTGGAAGTAGTGATTCCTAGGGCAGCAGTTTTTTGTAAATGCGTTAATGTTATAGAATAAAAAATAGTGAAAATATTGGGTTTTCAATATATTACTATTAAAAATAGGTTCTAATGCAACTGCATGTGTGGCTTTTTCTATCCACGCCACTGGCGGTTTTATTTAAATAAATACAATTTTCAAATTATATACTAATCGATAGAAAAAGTAACATATTTTTTTATATCTAGTGTTTAATTTATTGGGTCGCTTGGGTGACAGCCAAATATAGCTGAAATGCCCTCCTCATATTTTTTCTAAACGGCCTTACGCAGGAAAAAAATAGTAAAACAAAAAATGAGGAATAATTTTTAAAGGGAACAGTCAATATTTTTCGCAATTTGTGAGAAGCATAGTAAATTATTGAATGAAATTCTAACGCACTTGTGCAATTTCATATTTATACGCCACTGACGGTTTTATTTATATAAATAACATATATATATATATAAATATTATACACCAATCGATAGAAAAAATTATGATATTTATTTTTTGTATCGTGTAAAATTTTGATTTACTGTAGACCAGGCAACGAATGATTATAGAGGGAAATTTTAGGGACAGAAAATTTGACTTCGGAACTTTGTTTGGACTAGTCTGGAGATGAACATATTAAAAGTCCCCACTCCTAGGTGGTGAGCGGGGGGAGGGGCGCACTTTAAAGGTCCCGTTCTTTAGTTTTTCGCCTATACCTCGGACTCTATGCGTCTTATGGAAAAAGGTAATCTATGCAAAATTAAACATAATTAAATTTCCTATTCGCCAGCCAAAATAGATAATTAAAAAAAAAGTATTAGGTACCTTGAATATTTCTATCAAATCGGTTTACCGTGGTCTGCTAATAAATCACAGTCACAAAATAATCTTTATTTTACAACACTCGACGTATTTACTAACGTAATATTTTGTCGATATCTATGCATTTCCTTAAATATACAGTGTGGCTCACTTAAAATGAAGACGCCCTTATAACTTTTTTATTTTGTTTCCGATTTGAATCAAATTTTACTCAAGTATAGAACAAATTAGGATCTACTTACCAGAAGAACATTCGCCTGCTACAAAGGCAAAGCCACCTGTGGTACCAAAATATGCTGAAAAATATTAAAAATCATATTAATGGATCTTGACGAATTTCACGTATCCACCACAAATTGCGGAAACTGAGGACCCCCTTTGCCAGATGAGCTTATGTATGAAAAATCCCCCATCCATAACCAAATCAAATTTTGGTGTATTTACGGTTGTGGCGCCGATCCGATGCATTTTTTAGAATTTTTAACATTCAAAATGTTTTAATTTTTTTCAGCATATTTTGGTACCACGGAAGGCTATGCCTTTGTAGCAGGCGAATGTTTTTCTGGTTATAAGTAGATACTAATTTGTTCTATATTTGAGTAAAATTTGATTCAAATCGGAAACAAAATAAGAAAGTTAAAAGTGTCTTTATTTTAAGTGAGTCACACTGTATATTTAAGGAAATGCATAGATTTCGACAAAATATTACGTTAGTAAATACGTCGAGTGTTGTAAAATAAAGATTATTTTGTGACTGTGATTTATTAGCAGACCACGGTAAACCGCTTTGATAGAAATATTCAAGGTACCTAATAAATACTTTTTTCTTTTTAATTATCTATTTTGGCTGGCGAATATCTCATAAACTATATCACATAAAAAGAAAATGAATATAGACATTCTTGTAGGAAATTTAATTATGTTTAATTTTGCATAGATTACCTTTTTCCATACGACGCATAGTTTCCGAGATATAAGCGAAAAACCAAAAAATGGGACCTTTAAGTAAATTTTTTTGTTCATTTTTTTTTTATTTTTCATTTTTTTAAGTCCTTTCGGTGGGGACAACCTACTGTTAAATTTTCCGCATGTCATGGTAGATCACATTGTATAGGCAGATGCAAGTAGCAGGGGAAGCAAGCATGATTTCTCGAGGTGGGTCTGTTCGAAATTCTACTTATATTAACCTATTCTATGCATGATTAAAAGGATTTGCTTTTACTCAAAAGTGGAAGTATCAAACACCTAAGTCGTTAAGTTAATGCCATTACTTTGTGTTGGTCTCTACTGAAGTAAATAATATACCGTAATTCCAATAACCATTAAATTTTATAGTAATGAAATAGCAAGCGAAATAAATGTAAACATTTCAACACTGTGAAATCCAATTATACTATATAATATTTCCACTGGGAATTAAAAAAAAAAGTTTTAATTTATTGTGTCTCGTAAGGAACTTTCATGATTGCATTACGCGTTTTGTTGGGAATCTGATAGTCTTATAATTACCACGGCATTATATCCTACAACTCATGGGCTAGGATCAAAATAGGTAAGGCAATATGTACCAGAAACAAATTGCATATTTGATAAATCTGAAAGAACTCTGAATTATTAGGTATAAAAAATTATTATATTGTTGTTTGGATTCATATTTTAAATATTGCGAAATATTGGTCCCAATCCAGTAAGCAACAATTAATCGTCAGTACGGAATTTGCAAAAAAACTATAGCGGGTTATTATTGTTAGTTGGTTAGTAAAACACATTTTCAAACACATTTATTTCATGAGTTGACAGAAAAATACTACAAACAAAAACTGATTTATCTTTTTTTTTTAAAAGTTGATATTATTAAGGCTGTGTATCAAAGTATACAGGTTGTTTCTTAATGACGTGCTAAATCCAGGGTGTGATTCCTTAGGTCATTTTATGAAGAAAAGTTTATCTGAAAATATGTCCGCAACGGCTTTTTTGTGCCGCTTTCTTTAAATCGTTATTTTTTAATATCTCAAAAAGTACTTTAGATATTATTTTCAATCTTGGTACGTGTTAAGAGGATATAAAAAAAATCACATATTTTAGTTAGAAAAGTTATTTTATCGCTCCATCAGTGACGTCCCTGCAAACATGTCCTCTGATATTTTCTACCAAAAAAGTAGTACGTCAATGACATTTTTCCATGTGAATATTTTTTTTGATTAGCCTGGTTAATTCTACATGAAAACGGTCTCTTGCGTTTTTCTCGTCAGACGCACAGTTCTTGATTAAAACAATTAAATTCAAAATAGCAGTATTGACTAATAATTTTTTAACACATAAATCTAGTTATCTTGGAATAAATTACGTTTTTACAAATTTTCAAAACAATATTTGTTGGCATAAAGTAAGTTGTTGGTGTTCAAAACCATCTCATCGTATTATTTCTTCGATTTTTAGTGTTTCATTGAATTTATTTTCTTTTTCGCTGTTTTTATTCGAATAATTCTCAGTAAATATGGTAAATTATACTAATGCGGAAATGGCGACAATGCATTACGTCAGGGCCGCGTCTAACGGGGGGCCATTCCGTGCCCCGCACGAAGGCGCACTAGGTCATGGGGTGCCAAAAAGCCAATTTTAAAAAAATTTTGGGACGAAAAAATTTTTTTCGGATTTCTCTCCTCCGCTCATCAAAAAAATTTTGGGACGAAAAATACCCCCCCCCCCCAAAGCTCAAGGGCCAGATCTGCCCTTGTTTCGACTAAGCGGTGCCTACCAAAAACAGGGCGCCAAAAAATGCTCTCGTACGAAGGTGTCTCATGACCTAGAAGCGGCACTGCATTACGTATATGGTCTCGCAGATGGTAATGCAACAAAAGCCAGAAGTATGTATCAGGAAAGATATTCTATTCTAATCGTGCCTTGCCAGATAACCGATTCTATTCGACTATTCATCGTCTTAGTAAAACTGGTAGACTCCATGCCATAACCGAAACCAATGCCCAAGAAGCAATTTTCGGTTTTATGTATGGGTGGAAATTATTGGTAATAATAGACTAGATCAGACTAGACATAGACCATATTTAGTCCCTTGAGGTAAACCAGAAAAAGGCAATAAACCCAAAAGTTCTGCGACAGGACCGCAAGACATCTCCCCCCCCCCCCCCCCCCCGTTTTCGAGAATGGGGAACACGATGATGGCAATATTTTCCGACCTACCCTTCAAGAACTACCTCTTAACCGGAAAAACCACTTTTCAATTTTCCGATGCTAGGCATTTTTTTATCGGAAAATTTTATCAACGAAAATTGTTCAAAATTGTTCAAAAACTCTAAATCCAAAATTTAATAAAAATTAAAAAACATTGAAATTTTAAAAAAAATAATGTCCAAGTCCAAAAATATTAGACCGAGAGCTGGCAGTAAAAATAACTTCCTCATAAGTTACCAAAGGTTTGAATTGACACGTCGGTACTTTAGGTTGTAATTAATTTTAAAACCGCCCATCTGCCGGGCGTAATTGGTCGCTTTATTAGATTCAAATTTTTTTTTTAAATTAAAAATAGCTTATAACTACCCAATTATTACCAACATAAATGTTGTGTGAAAATGGCCTAAGATCTTAACTAAATTGAAATCGTAGGCGTCTGCCGTTGGGAATGGTCGCTATTTTGGAGCAGACGTTGTCAATTACGTCAAAAAATCGCCGTCAACTTCCTCACAGATTATCGCCGTTATTTGTGTGTCAAAATATTACTAAATATGTTAGTAACCAAAGTTGAAAAAGAAAACTTTGGCAGACGGTCGCATTCAAACCGCAGACGGGGTTTTAAGTTGAAAAGTGAAAAAAATGTCTACACTCCAACTGCAAATTTTAGCCCATAAAAGGTACCCTATTTGGATTAAAGATTTGCAAAATTTCTTACAATTGATAATCACTTGTAACTTTTCCTAAGTACATATTGCATTTTTAAAATAAGCGTTATCACATATGTCAAAAAACGCCGTCAGCTCCCTCACAAGTTACCTTCAATTTTTTTCCAATAAATATTTATTATTGTGTAAGTAATAAAGATGTATAAAGAACACTTCGGCAGACGGTCACATTCAAAGGACAGACGGGAGTAAATTGCTATCAATATATGAAAGTACGCATAATACCTTAATTATTTAAAACGACCTCGGGAATATAGAGTTCCTTAAGCAAAAATTTTATGTAAAAAAGAGGCTAGTGATATAATACTTATTAAATATTTATTTAATTTTAAACATCCAATAAAAACAAAAGAAATAGAAGCAAAAATAGAAAAACATTCATCTACTCATCTTCATCACCACTTGTATTGTAAAATACGTCATCTTCATCTATGTCCGGATCTGGGATTTTTCAAATTTCTTCGATTTTTTAAAAACATTGAGAAGTGACTCTTTTAAAACCGATTTGTAAAGTTTTTAGTGAAACATTGGAAAACTAGTATTCCTCCAGGTATTTTGGGAGACAAAATTCTTCGAGTAAATTGTGAAGATATTTGTTACATGTTTTATGAGATTGGATGGACTTGTGAATTGTAAAATTGATGAGGTTTTATATTCTACTCATCATGAAGCTGATAATAGAATTATATTTCATATATCTAAACTACCAGAAAGTATAAATGTTGTAATACATGCTTCCGATACTGATATATTAATAATAGCAGTGGGAAAAATGCACAAACTAACAAATAGAGTGAATATTTGGATAGAAACTGGACTTCAGTCAAAAAATACTATGAGATACGTTTCTGTTAACGATATATACACTTTAGGAGACATCCTTTCTCAAGCTTTACCTGCCTATCACGCTTTAACAGGCAGTGATTATGCAGCATCATTTGCCCGAAAAGATAAAATAATGCCTTTTAACATTATTGAGAAAGATCTAAATATTGCCAGAATTTTTGCTTCTTTTGGCCATTTCCAGGATATATCGGAAGAGCAAATTCAAGGCATTGAAAAATTTGTATGCTGTATGCATGATAGGCATAATGCTAATAGTGTGAATGAAACAAGGCTAGATTTGTTTCTTAGAAACCATGGTGGTACTGTATCCCGGAGAAGAAATCCATTAGATAAAGTTAAAAATTTTGATGGGAGCTTGATACCACCTTATCGAAAGGTACTAATAAATAAAATAAAAAGGGTTAATCAAGTTTGCGCCATCTGGAATTATGCAACAGAGGCTAATCCAATTTTTTTTAATCCTAAAGAACATGGCTGACTTTTAATCGATAGAAGATACCAAGTGGAATGGTTTATTGGACCACAAACCCCTTCTACACTCGAAGAAATTTGCAAAATCCTAGATCCGGACATAGATGAAGATGACGTACTTTACAATACAAGTGGTGATAAAGATGAATAGATGAATTTTTTCTATTCTTGCTTCTATTTCTTTTGTTTTTATTGGGTGTTTAAAATTAAATAAATATTTAATAAGTATTATATCACTAGCCTCTTTTTTACATAAAAATTTTGCTTAAGGACCTCTATATTCCCGAAGTCGTTTTAAATAATTTAGGTATTACGCGTACTTTCATATAGTGATAGCAATTTACTCCCGTCTGTCATTTGAATGCGACCGTCTGCCGAAGTGTTCTTTATACATCTTTATTACTTACACAATAATAAATATTTATTGAAAAAAAAATTGAAGGTAACTTGTGAGGGAGTTGACGGCGTTTTTTGACATATGTGATAACGCTTATTTTAGAAATGCAATATTTACTTAAGAAAAGATACAAGTGATTATTAATTATAAGAAATTTTGCAAATCTTTAATCCAAATAGGTACCTTTTATAAGCTAAAATTTGCAGTTGGAATGTAGACAATTTTTTTTTACTTTTCAACTGCCAAAGTTTTCTTTTTCAACTTTGGTTACCAACATATTTAGTAATAATTTGACACAAAAATAACGGCGATAACCTGTGAGGAAGTTGACGGCGTTTTTTTTACGTAATTGACAGCGTCTGCTCCAAAATAGCGACCATTCCCAATGGCAGACGCCTACGATTTCAATTTAGTTAAGATCTTAGGCCATTTTCACACAACATTTATGTTGCAGATGGGCTAGTTTCTAATTTGTTACTATGTATCTAAAACTAAATCGGTCAATGTCTAGCCAGACCCCCAGGGCCTTGAAAATGAAGGAAAATACCAATTTTTCGATTTTTCTCAAATTGACATTTGAAATTTTTTTATGACTCTTTATTAATGTCTAAACACGTGTAGCAAAAGTTTTCTGAATACAATATTTTTCAGCTCCAGGGAAATTAGAAATTTTATACAAAAAACCTTATTTTCGTCAAATTCTACGTTTTAGTGACAAATTTCTAATTTCCCTGGAACTGAAATAGTATTTTATATAACAAGTGGCTAAAATTGTGTTTTTTTTACAAGTGGGGCGTTTATAGTACGAGCCGAAGGCGAATGCTATAAACCACGCGAGTAAAAAAAACACATTTTAGTCTCGAGTTATATACAACATTTTTTGTATCGCCATCCGAAATTAGAAAACAATATAATTTGGTAAAAACAGACTAAATTATATTGCTGTTTCCATAGAAACCAATAATTTTTATTTCACACTGTGAAATAAAATTTCTTTATTTCACTCTGTTTTCTTTATTCTACACTTGTCAATAATGACATCATTGTCTTGATTCATTGAAATTGTCAAATAAAAGTCATTTTAGGACATGGCGTTGCAAAAAATATTTTATTTGGAAAACTTTTGCCATACGCGTTTAGACATTAAGAAAGAGTCATAAAAAAAATTCAAATGTCAACTTGAAAAATGTTAAAAATCGAAAAATTGTCCTTTTCCTTCATTTTCAAGGCCGTGGGGGCCTGGCTAGATATTAACCGATTTGGCTAAAAATTTACCCGAATTAGTCTCACATACATAGTAGATAGTCGGTTGTGCCTTCGAAGCGAACGGTTGGGTGCCTGAAACACTCCCACTATAAACGCAAAATTGCCGTGAAAAACTCCGTCAAATTTGATAAAAATTAGGTAAATTATAGCCCAAGAATTTACGCGCAAGTTGATACCTCATATCAAAAGAACAAAGTTGAAATAGAATTAATATTTGAAAACAACTAATATAGTGTTGTGACCAGTGCTGTGTATTAAGAAACGAAAAGAGCGTAATTAAACAAACAATCCAAGACAGGCAAAAGCAAGATAAGTACCTCCTTTTTCATTTTTAAGTACCTTCCCAGACAAGTATATTTATATACAATTGAAGGGTTTAGGCCCATGACCCTCGAAGAGTCGACATTGTCGACAAGTTTATGGCAATAAATTAAAGCATGGCATGATATCCCTCTGTAAACCTGTAAATTATTTTTTTAATCATTATAAAAATATTCGAATGAATTTGATCTGTCTGTAAAGTATGGTCATATAAATTTCTTTTGTTAACCTTCAAATAATCTTTTTTCATAATTATTAAAAATACTCAGGCGAATTTAATATAAACTGAACCCGTAATAATAAAACGGATATGGTCATAATATTCTCTTAGGTAAAATATCAAGTGGGGGTTTTCAGGTCGAAATTACGCTCATTGTCAAGTGTAATAACTTAAAAATAAGTCAATAAATAATCCTTTCTAGCAAATTTACACATGAGTCTGGCCAGGGGCGTGCCCCATCGGGGTGACAGTGCACCGTGTGGAATTGAAGCAATTTAAGAATATAATGGGAATTTGGATGGAATTGGAGGCCATTGGCTTGGTTTCGGTGCCATTGGAATTTGGAAAACCTTATCCATGCTATGGAAACATACAAATTGTTTATGCTTCTGGTGCGGCTAGGGTGGGACTGAGAAAGTTTATTAAAAAGTTTAAAAAGGTTAGGACCGTAATAGTGACAAGCAGGCGGTAAACGGGAGGTAGTAGCTCTCCGGAAAGCACAAGAATGATGTATCTACTGCGGAGCGCGGGAGCGAGGACACATTGGCTACTGGTGCGAGGGATCGACGGCGACGGGAATTGTCTGTGGGGAGCGCTGGGCCATCGTTGGAAGGAGAAAACATAGAAAACACATTCCTTTTTGTATGCCATCACTTGGTCTGGATACAGAGTGCGAAGGATACAGTTTTGAGTTAGGTGAGGGATGAGTGTTTGAGGGGTAATGCATACCTCGGGACGTGCGATTGACGATTTTGTGAGTGGTGATTGGTTTTGTATATGATCCAGAGCTAGGTGCAATGTTTTTGGTGTGGTGCGGTAGAGCGGATCAAAAGGAGAGGGGAATGGAGGGGAGGAAAGGTGTCACAGAGAAGTGTTGTTGATCCTGACTTTTTGTTGGTGTCTAGTTTAATAAGAGTGTGTTTTGTGGTATTGCATATTTCTTGACGTTGTGGGTGTTACAATATAGTGTTGTGAATCTGATTACATATTTTTCTTAAGTAAATTATCAAATGAGGTTTTCAGGTCAAAATTACGCTCGTTGATAAGTGAAAAGTTCTACATTCAATTCTACACTAAAAACAGGGAGACCAGGTTACACGGGGGAATCACAAAAAGGATAGAAATGTACGCAATGGAAAGGACCAAACATACTGGGAAAGAAAAGCGAGGAAAGAATGAATTTCACAAAGCAATCGGAGCGATATATACTCTACCAGAATCAGAAACGGAGGAATCAGAAGCCTCAGAAGAAGAAGAAGACTTGTAGAAACAGAAGTACAAAAATAGGAGCACAGATAGCAGCGACACAATACGGCAACATATCTCACAAGAAGACCCAGAATAGGCAGAAGCCCAGAACCAAAAATCCAAAAAAAGGGGGCTTAAACGCTCCCTCACGACATAATGCGGTAACGCATCTCACAAATACCTACACCTCCCATCCCACATTCCTTTACCATGCGCCATGTGGCTCTCGCTGCTGGCAACAAGCATGACCTTAGTCCAACCCAGCGTGGACGTAGCAGGCCCAGCTGTATAACTTGGGAGTGGCAGTAATGCCTACCGCACGCTGGTAAATCAATCAATCAATCACATACATAGTAACAAATTAGAAACTAGGTCATCTGCAAATTCAAATTTTCGTAATTTTCGGCCCAGTCTACTCAGAAATGGCCAGCAAGATTCCCCGACCTCAATAATTTGGATTTATTTTGTGGGGACATCTTAAAACCTTGGTGTACATAACTCCCGTTAACATTTTAGAAGATTTAAGAGAGCAAATAGTCACTTAATGTGAAACAATACGGAATACGCCGGGAATATTTGAATGAGTGTGCAATTCGATACGAAGACGGGCAGAAGCAGCAAAGGTGGCCATTTTCAACAATTTTTATAAAACAAAATTTATCATTATCAATGTCAATAACAACTAGTTTCATTTTGAATTTAATTGTTTTTTCTACTTCCATCTTTAAAATGGCGTTTATCGTATACGTTTCCATGACGCTAAATAATCCTTTAAACACGCTTTCGACAAACCGTGACTTCGTGCATTTTAGTCACAGGCTGAACTTAGCAACGAGATATTAGTCACGGCTGAGGTTAATTCTAGATATTTTAATGGCAAAAATCAAGTTAGTTTTCCGTAATTCTTGTCATCAATCTGTCAAAATAAATCGACGCGTTGTGACAAGAGACAAGTAATTTTGTACTTTTTGAGAAAAAATGAGCCTAAACGACAGTGAATGTGAAGAAGATGTTTTCATTGGTACTCCGCCCGAAATTACTCAAGCAGCGGCATCGGCAACTGCTAGTTTGCTGCCAAAAAAATCTAAAAGTCAATACGAACGTGCATATAAACTTTTCCAAGATTGGCGTCAAGAAAACCAAACAAATTCATTTTCTGAGAATGTATTACAGTAGTAAAGAAATGACAGTTCTGTGACAATCCCCCCACCACTTTTCAATCCCCCCACCACTTTTCAATCCCCCCACCACTTTTCAATCCCCCCTCCATTTTTCCCCAGGCCCCGCCCAATCTCCCCACCACTTTTCGATCCCCCCTCCATTTTTCCCCAGACCCCGCCCAATCTCCCCACCACTATTCGATCCCCCCCTCTACTTTTCTCCCAATCCCCCCACCAATTTCTCAGAACCCCCCTCCATTTTTCATAAGCCACGCCCCATCCCCTCCACTCTTCCATACCCCCCCTCCATTTTTTCCCAAGCCCCACCCAATCCCCTCCATTCTTTCAGAACCCCCCTCCACTTTTCTCTAAGCCACGCCCCACCACCTCCACTTTTCAATCCCCCTTCCACTTTCTCATAACCCCCCCCCCCACCATAATTAAAACCCCCACCTCCCATCCCTACCGCCATTCAGAATCCCCTCTCCACCTCATCACCTTATCGGAAATGTCATAAGTTAGGCAGTACATATTTTACTACTTTATCATTATGTCCGTCTGTATGGATGTGTATCAGATGTAAAAGTGTATTAAAGGAATACATGAAAATCTTATCCCACCATAATTCAAACCTCCCACCTCACATCCCCACCATAATTCTGAACCCCCTTCCCTCCTCATCACCATGGAAGTAGGTAATCGGAAATGTCATAGGTTGGGCAGTACATATTTTACCACTGTTCCAAATACTTTATCTGTCTGTGTATGGATGTGTATCATATTAAAAGTGTATTAAAGGAATACATGAAAATCTATCCCACCATCACCCATTGAGAGGAGTGTCATCCTTCCGCCTTCACCTTGTGTCATATTTCAAGATATTTCAAAATATTGCACCATGTTACATCATCTTGCATAATATTATGCAATATTGCATCACATTGCACCATACTTCATATTTTACATCACCATTATCATATTTCAAGATATTTCAAAATATTACACCCTGCTACATCGTATTGCATAATATTACACAATATTGCATCACATTGCACCATATTTCAAAAATTACATCACCATCATCCTATTTCAAGATATTACACCATGTTACATCGTATTGCATAATATTACGCAATATTGCATCACATTACACCATACATTAAATATTACACCACCATTATCCTATTTCAAGATATTTCAAAATTTTGCACCACGTTACATCATCTTGCATAATATGACGCAATATTGCATCACATTGCACCACACTTCAAATATTACATCACCATTGTCCTATTTCAAGATATTTCAAAGTATTGCATCATGTTACATCATCTTACATAATATTACGCAATATTGCATCACATTGCAACATACTTCAAATATTACATCACCATTATCCTATTTCAAGATATTTCAAAATATTACACTATGTTACATCGTATTACATAATATTACGCAATATTGCATCACATTGCACGATACTTCAAATATTACATCACCATTATCCTATTTCAAGGCATTTCAAAATATTGCACCATGTTACATCATCTTGCATAATATTACGCAATGTTGCATCACATTGCACCATACTTCAAATATTACATCACCATTATCCTATTCCAAGATATTTCAAAATATTGCACCATGTTACATCATCTTGCATAATATTACGCAATATTGCATCACATTACACCATATTTCAAATATTACATCACCATTGTCCTATTTCAAGGTATTTCAAAATATTGCACCATGTTACATCATGTTGCATAATATTACGCAATATTGCATCACGTTGCACCATACTTCAAATATTACATCCCCTTTATCCCATTTCAAGAAATTTCAATATATTGCAGCATGTTACATCGTATTGCATAATATTACGCAATGTTGCATCACATTGCACCATACTTCAAATATTACACCATCTTTATCCTATTTCAAGATATTTCAAAATGTTGCACCATATTTCAAATATTACATCACCATTGTCCCATTTCAAGGTATTTCAAAATATTGCAATATTACATCATCTTGCATAATATTACGCAATATTGCATCACATTGCACCATACTTCAAATATTACTTCCCCTTTATCCCATTTCAAGATATCTCAATATATTGCACCATGTTACATCATATTGCATAATATTGCATCACATCGCACCATACTTCTAATATTACACCACCATTATCCTATTTCAAGATATTTCAAAATATTGCACCACGTTACATCATCTTCCATAATATTACGCAATATTGCATCACATTGCACCATACTTCTAATATTACACCACCATTATCCTATTTCAAGATATTTGAAAATATTGGACCATGTTACATCATCTTGCATAATATTACGCAATATTGCATCACATTGCACCACACTTCAGATATTACACTCCCTTTATCTCATTTCAAGATATTTCAATATATTGCACCATGTTACAACATCTTGCATAATATTACGCAATATTTCATCACATTGCAACATACTTCAAATATTACATCACCATTATCCCATTTCAATATATTTCAAAATATTGGACCATGTTACATCGTATTGCATAATATTACGCAATGTTGCGTCACATTGCACCATACTTCAAATATTACACCACCTTTATCCAATTTCAATATATTTCAAAATATTGCACCATGATACTTACATCATAGAATAATATTACGCAATATTGCATCATATTGCACCATACTTCAAATATTAAAACACCATTATCCCATTTCAAGATATTACACCATGTTACATCATCTCCCATAATATTACACAATATTGCATCACATTGCACCATACTTCAAATATTACACCCTCTTTATCCTATTTCAAGATGTTTCAAAATATTGCACCATGTTACATCGTATTGCATAATATTACGCAATATTGCATCATATTGCACCATACTTCAAAAATTACATCACCATTATCCTATTTCAAGATATTACACCATGTTACATCGTATTGCATAATATTACGCAATATTGCATCACATTACACCATACATTAAATATTACACCACCATTATCCCATTTCAAGATATTTCAAAATTTTGCACCACGTTACATCATCTTGCATAATATTACGCAATATTGCATCACATTGCACCACACTTCAAATATTACATCACCATTATCCTATTTCAAGATATTTCAAAGTATTGCATCATGGTACATCATCTTGCATAATATTACGCAATATTGCATCACATTGCAACATACTTCAAATATTACATAACCATTATCCTATTTCAAGATATTTCAAAATATTACACCATGTTACATCGTATTGCATAATATTACGCAATATTGCATCACATTGCACGATACTTCAAATATTACATCACTATTATCCTATTTCCCCATTATCCTATTTCAAGATATTTCAAAATATTACACCACATTACATCATCTTGCATAATATTACGCAATATTACATCACATTGCACCATACTTCAAATATTACATCCCCATTATCCTATTTCAAGATATTTCAAAATATTGCACCATGTTACATCATTTTGCATAATATTACGCAATATTGCATCACATTGCACCATACTTCAAATATTACATCACTATTATCATATTTCAAGATATTTCAATATATTGCACCATACTTCAAATATTACACCACCTCTATCCTATTTCAAGACATTTCAAAATATTGCACCATATTGCATCATACTGCACCATATTTCAAATATTACATCACATTGCGTCACATTTCAACATATTTCGAAATATTGCGCAATATTGCATCATATTAATTGGATTCTTAATAACTTTATTATTTATGGATGTACAGAAAATTTACCTCTAGTTATTATGTAGGGTAATTTTTTTAATGAATTTTAGTTTTTGTTTCATTAAAAACGGATAAAGTTTAAGGTAAGGCCCTTTTGACATATTACAGCAAACGATTGTATTCAATATCAACAATACCCACGTAAAATTTTAGATCGATCTGACGTCATAAAGTTGAAATATTGAAGCTATACATGATTTAACCGATTTCGCTAATACAGTAGGCATCGTCAGGTTCATTTCCAAAATTTCATTGAAATCCAATGCCATTAACTCGAGGGAAATAAAATTTCATATATGTGAATGTTGTTTCGAGATTTAGGCATTATTAGGTGTACTATTTTGAAAAAATTAAGTAAGGAAATAATGTGCTGCACTTGCAAGCGGATATTATTTGTAAAGAATTGATATGAATATACGATAATGAAAAAAGTGTGGAGGTGTCTTACTTATCTATATTGCCATTTATCACAATAATGAAAGAAGTATTGTCAAGTCACAGTTCGATAGTAATGAAAGAAAGTGCAAACTCATGCCACCAACACCTGTACCCCCCCCCCCCCGCCCCCATTCCTACCCACTCCAACGGTGACTCCCCCAGGGACTGTCCTATTTATATGTATGCATTCATAATCCATATACCGTAAATATTACGCAATTTATTATAATAACATTCCTTTATAAAATTATCAAGACAATAAAATATAACACCGTAGATAAAATATCAAAGCACAGTTGTGTAATCATATAACGTAAACAAAGGCTCCTTCATTCAAGATAATGAATACGTTGTCATTAGAAAAACTAGCTATAAATAGAACAATGGATTATTCTTCTCGCAATTTATCAGTTACTTTATTATCTCAATAACACTTGAGTAAATAAAACTTATTTTATTTTGATAAAACTTTTATTTTATTACAGCATAAATTTATTATTAATTAAATGAAACTTAGTAACAATAAAATCTCAAATGATTAATAAAAGTTGAAATTAATATAACTTTATTATACTATGCAATGAAGCGTTTAAACAATAGATAACTTGAGATACAGATCTTTTACACAGTGGTCTATACAAATTTAGTATGCTATTGCAGGTACCCATAAACCGAGTTTTAAATGCATTTTCCTTAATGTACATACAATAATTAAAAAGATATATCACGACTAGGCACTCAAATTTTTTTCATCCGGTTACAACACTTCTTGTTTAAAAAAAAATATGCTTTAAAATATTTAATAATTATTATTTCTTTACAAATATCTTAATAAATACTAGGTATTTTAGATGTAAGAGAAAATTAAGAAAGCTACTAAACTGAATGAGAATTTACTCTAATTTCTACAGAAATAATGGTTTCAGATATTTAGTAACTATAAAGCTCACATCCGAACGTTTATGGGATAAAATATTTAGCTCAGATATCTCAGAAACTAAAACACATTTAGTATTATTTACTTAGTCGAGACTTCTATAAAGTGTTTGCTGCAAATACCGTTGGAGGGAGCCACTCACATTATTTACAACTCACCGACACTGTTTGCTTGACTTTATTTGTTAGAATAATGTATTGTATGAATATCTCATAATATTTTAGATTATCCCCTCGGGGTTAAAAAACAAGTATCAGGATCTTATAGGAAACTGAAGATGATGTCATTCACCACAAATATTACTCATAAAAATACATCATTACATGTGATATTATTTCTACATTTTACATTTTCATGTCTAGGTATTGTACAATTTACTATTAAAATAAGAGAGTTATTCTTTCCATTAACTTGCATAAACCAAAAACGTGACGTTGAATTGGTTTTATTTTTACATTCTTATCCACTATATTTGTTAACAAAATGGGTTAATGCAAAGGCAAATTTTAATAAGTGTAGAAATATAAATTTTTCTAAGGTAAGAAGCAACTTCGTGTTTAAAACTTTTTACTAGGATTAACAGATTTCGAGAAAATCACATGCATACTTTTACTTTTATCAGCGATTCATTATTTTTGTGATCATCTATCTAGTGATTTTTCTAAATTATTAATAACTATTGTAGCCGCGAAAAACACTTTTAATTATTTAAACATTATAGAAATTATGATAAAAGTACAACAATTTTCTAGAATTTGCGATGGAAAATGTTTAATTTTGTCAAACGGAATCTAAAGTGATGAAATCCTACTACAAATAAATTAAACATAATGACATTACCACCGGATTAAATAAAACAGTGTCTTTTAAACATCAAAATGAAGTGCTACATCAAAACGAGATCAATTATACTCATATTCTACAAAATATGGATAACTCCACTCGAAAAAATCAGAGATGGGATAGGTTATCATATAAAACACAGATATATTACCTCATAATGCAGAAACATAGAAAATAATTAAAATTTAGAATAAAAAAGAATATTTCCAGTAAAGAACATTTTATAGCGATACAAAGTTTTTTTAATAGTAATTTAAGTCTGATCTAAATAGATGCGATGTATTATAGGTATTTTAGTTTTTGACGATATTTCACTATTTTTTACCAACGAAGGAGTAGGTTCAACAACGAATGAATGCTGAGAATGTTATCTATACCAGCTATATGGAGGGGGCTGAGAGCGGCTTACTTATGACCGTTGAATATCAGTTGAATTAATTTCAGCCTAGAGTTTTGTTGTTGTGTACTTGTGTTCAAAAATCAAATGACAACGCTTTCGTTTGATCTGGATCAGGAGTAAGCAGTTTTCATATACATATCTTTGAAAAATAATAGCACATACTTTGAATATTTTTTAATTTAAATGCATGCATAAATAAATATTTTGTTTTTTTCAGCGATTTAAGCATGTCTCTACCGTTACCCCGCAGATGTAGTTCATGCGATGGAGATTTGTGTTTGTGTCCCTGGGACGAGGAGCCGTATGTAAAATTTAATGCTTTCTAATATTCTGAGATTTAACAAGGAAGTTTTTTGTCAGAATACACCTCGAGGAAGGGTATATTGCTCAAGGTGAGCCTCCAAAATCTCCTCTTCCAGTCATGCTATTAATCCAACCAGAGCCTATCTCTATGGATCAGGAGTAAGTAGTTTTCAAATACATTTTCTTTAAAAAATAATACCACGTACTTATACACCCATTTCGCTTAAAACTAAGTGTGATTTGTTCTAATACTTTGAACATCTTTAATTTAAATGCACACATAAATAAATATTTTGGCTTTTCAGTGATTTAAGCATGTCTCTACCGCTACCTCGCAGATGTAATTCATGTGATGGAGATTTGTGCTTGTATCCCTGGGACGAGAAGCCGTAAGTAAATTTTAATGCTTTCTAATATTCTCAGATTTAACAAGGAAGTTTTTTGTCAGAATACACCTTGAGGAAGGGTATATTGGTCAAGGGGGACCTTCACCACCACCATCACCACCACCACCATCACCACCACCACCACCTACAAAACCATAGATATATGTGTACTTCTACTAAATATATGCATATATATTTAGTAGCACTTATTACTATATGTATTCTAATTATGTAATTTAGTCATGGATTGATAACATAGAAATAGTGTGACGTTGTGGCCTCATCTATCATCAGTATTAATAAATTAATTTGAAAATAACACTTCAGTATTTATTTGAGCAACAGTGAAGACAGTCATAATGTCGGATTCTAGTATTGAAAATGATTCATTTTCATTCACTTCACCATGTTCATCTCCTTATTGGAAATATGTGGATAGTATTCTTGTAAATTGTAGAGAGAAAATTAAACAGGAGAAACAACTAATCAACGAAGTAAAATATTCATTATCAAATTCTACTCTACAAGTCTCGACAGGAATAAGCGGTGCTAGAGGTTTCGAGCCATCAGTCAGACTTATCAGTTCAACTGATGTAATTTCGCTTATGGATTTGGATTGGTATGATTTTATTGCAAATATTGATATTACACCGGACAATGACAAAGAAAAGGAATTCATTGAAACTGTAATGGAGTTTGAAAATTTTAAAATATCCAGTCAACTATGTATGGATGAACATCTATTATTACTAGAAAGTGGTGATAGTGTTATATATATTAATGATGAGTGTATCAAAGAACTTGTCAAGATTAAACATTTAGTAAATTTTAGATTAGACTTTTTACAGTGTTTAAATTTTAAGAACTTTTATAATAATACTATGCTGTATATTACTAATTTTGATTGTGACAAGGAAACATATGTTGATAAATTAAAAAACCTATGTAATTTAAATAAATGTGAGCAAGCTTACTGTTTACTAGAGTATATAGAATTTAATAAAAATACAATTGTTCTTGATATTGATAGGATGGTGATGTATAATGCTAATTAAAATAAATTTTATGAAATCATCAAGTGTGTGTTTATTTTATAAATACTAAATATAACTAGAAATAAGTGAATATCCAAGTCAGGTTGGCCGAGTGGTCTAAGGCGTCAAATTTAAGCTCTGATTCCCCTATGGGAGCGTGGATTCGAATCCCACACCTGACAAAAAAATGTTTATTTTGTCATTACAACATATTTTATTATTGTCGTTTTCATATAAAATATATTGGTATAGAGCAGAGTGTGAATATGACTGGGAAGTTTGTAATAAAACGCTGGAAAATGTGCTAACAAAAATTTATTTAATAATTCCCATATCTCGTAAAGTATTTACATAAACATCATATTTCATGCCTAGACGCCTGTTCAACCTTATCGCTTCAATCAAGTCATTAGGGTCGGTATCTGAATCCCAATTTAATATATCTTCATTTTTCATTCTCTCAGAAGTTTTTTGATAATTATCAAAAACACTATGCTTGGAACGTCTCAAAACTTGCTGCTCTGACGTCAAATCTACTGCAGACGGCGCTGCTGAGTTTTCTAATTCTTCGTTTGCTTGCATTTTATGTTCAGCAGGAGATGTATACTTTCCTCCAAGTAACGTTATCACCTGTCTATTTTGATTTTTCCTTTCATCTTCAATTGTCTGAGATGGTCGACTAATGCTTTCCGAGGTCACTACCCGGCTATTGGATGGAATATATGGAGCATTGTTGTGCACTTTTTGTAAGTGACTTTTTAAGTTATCCTGTCTTTTAAATGTTTTATTACACAAATCACACTGAAAAGATTTGTTTTTATGAATATTAGCGTGACGGCTTAACCCACTGAACCAAGTGAATGTTGCATTACAGATATTACAGGTATACATGTTTTACGTTTCACTCTATGACATCAAATGATATAACTAGTATGTTATCCCCATTTATCCTTATTATCCTTAATTACCCTTGTTTTATCCTTATTTACCCCTGTTTTATCCCTATTTACCCTCGTTTTACCCTTATTTCCCCTTAATTACCCTTATTTACCTTTAATTACCCTCGCTTTACCCTTATTTATCCTTGTTTTACCCTTATTTACCCTTAATTACCCTCATTTACCCTTGTTTTATCCTTAATTACCCTTGTTTTAGCGCTAAAACAAGGG